>VUQR01036291.1:8853-47497 GCA_015108515.1 Hemichromis elongatus
CCAACCTGTTGTGGTAAAAACAAAAAGAGTAAAGACAAAGCTGTTGATTTGCAGGTTCATACACCCTCACACCAAGTTAGGCGGACTACCTAAACAATGGTATGGTTTCATTAGCTGGGAAATCCCTTCAGAGGCTCCAGAGTTTCTCTTGTAGCTGCTTCACAAAGCAAAAGAAAAACATTTGGTGATGTTTTAACTACCTATGTTTTATTGTTGAACAGTTTTTTGGTGTGCATAGTCTCCGATCAATTTTACTTTGGACCATCGCTTGAAAAGCATTTTTAATTCCATTTGATTTGTCTGAAAAGTGTTAAAGACATAAAGCTTAACTGATTGATTGACAGACTTAAGTTAAAAAAAAAACAAAACACGAGACTAAAGGACTAAAACACTAAATCAGGAAACAATTCAGCGTCATTTTGTAATGACACTCACAATAATTATAGTATTTATGCATGAAAAGCGGTGCATTCAATTCGTCTGAGCTGTAATTATCTGTGAGTACTTCCCTGGAGCAAAATGTAAAATAGAAAAAAATAACACAATAAAATAATAACCTTTTCACAATGTCGTGTCAATTGACTTCCACATTTAGCAATTTAATTACAAGCCAATGCTTTTATTTAACCCGCAAAATAACTCTGATTCCCTCAGGGTCGAATTATGATGTAAGATTTCTGCAGGTCAGCTGTTTTATGTTTTATAATGTAGATAAGTTCTAAGTATCTATTCTGTTGCTTCTTAAAATCACACCTTGACTGTGTGCACTGTTAAAAATAAAATACACAGATCTTGAAACAAGCATAAATGTTGAAAGCCTCAGCCTTGTCTATTTTCTCTATTTTCTTTGATTAACAGGTGTCAAGGTAAAACAAAGTAACCACACTGCAAAAACTCAAAATCTTACCAAGTATATTTGTCTTATTTCTAGTCAAAATCTCTCTCATTACACTTAAAATAAGATACAAAAAGCTAAAGGGCAACATTTCAGTAAGCTAAATAAAGTTGTTTCAAGACATTTAATCTTGAAACTAGAGAAAACTAGAGATTTTCCACTTGTATTAAGTGAAAAAAAAATGCCAGTGAAACATGATTTTTTAGCTTGAAATAAGTTTCAAGATTAAATGTCTTGAAACAAGTTCATTTAGCTTACCGAAATGTTGCCCTTTAGCTGATCGTGTCTTATTTTAAGTGTAATGAGATAATTTTGACTATAAACAAGACAAATATATTGGTAAGATTTTGAGTTTTTGCAGTGTAATACTTGAAAAGAGAAAGCGCTAAATGTCAAATGATATTCAATGTGAATTTTGCAATCAAAGTGCAATCAAAGGTGGGGAAAAAAGTTATATTTCAACTAGACTTAGCAGGATAATCAGCAGTAGCCCATTTTAAACTGTTCATATTCCTGCTGGCCTTCACCATCAGCACTTGACAGATGCTTGAAAAGAGACATTCGCAGCATCTGTCGCTGTAGGCACCAACGTTTCTTTAATGCGTTTCCATGGAGGGATTTTATTCTCAGTTGACCACGCAGAAAAGAAAAAAAAAAAAAAAGAGAACATGATCCCATGTCTTTAATTTCAGTGTTGGCATGCTGTGTTTCTATGGTGATGAATTCATGTGTGCCGGCCTATTTTAAACCTCACATGTTCGGCTCCAGCACAATCATGATGCAAAATAAACTCTCGCAGCTGTAAGCTTTGAGTGAAAGCGGTTCACAAACACTCCTTTATTTAAAGCTTAGATCTTTCCTCATCACTGACTCAGAAGCTGATTAGTTTTTCCAAAAGTAAAGACAAAGCTTTTAAAAAAAGAAAGAGAGAAGACAGGAAGAGGCATCAGGCTGGCCAGAGTACAACTACTAACTATCATTGGAAACTCTCACAGGGAAGAACTACAACAAGCCCTTTGCAAGGATCTGAAAATGACTGATTCCATCCGTTTTCTTATCGTTATGATAAAACAGAGACTCAAGTAAAAGTCTATGGAGCTCCAGATTGTTGCAGAGTTCATGAATCTTGATACTAAAATGTTTAGAGGAACAACCAACAATCTTTCAGGAGATCTATTGTGCTTATTTGCAACTTTGTATATTTCATTCTTAGACTGTATTTGACCCCTTCCATGATTCACGGGTCAAATTAATCATAATTTTGTAGCTTAACATCAAATTTAATCTGATTGGCTGCTCCTTACAACCCCAGGTTCCGCGAGCTAAGTGTGAACCCGTGTTCCCGAGAGGACCATATTAGGATATCCTCACCCTGTGACATCATATAGAGAAACGTTTAGAAAAAAAAAGCTGAGATTGACACAGGCTCAGCAAAACTGGACACCGGGAGACTGGAAAAACACTGCCTGCTCTGACTTTGGCATAATTAAAGTAGAAAAATAGTAAATACGCATTGAATTTTCTAAATTTACACACTGTAAAGCTTACTTTACCCAGTAGTTTCATGCTGGCAAAGCTAGCTGTAAGTACTTTAGTGTTTAAAAGTAACACTTCTTACAGTGTACAGCTGTACTGCAGATTTAGGTCACTTTCAGAAAATCAGAGTAAAGTTCACCCAACCCACACACTCTTAATCTCTACACACACCTGACTCATCACTATCTTCCATCATTCACCTGAGGCCACTGGCATATTTTTAGCACCCGTCTTGGCTGAGTCAGTGTTGGCACAGTCTGAGTTGTGCACATGGAAATTTTAGAGGAGTAACTCCACTGCAAAAAACTCAAAATCTTACCAAGTATATTTGTCTTATTTCTAGTCAAAATCATCTCACTACACTTAAAATAAGATACAAAAAGCTAAAGGGCAAAATTTCAGTAAGCTAAATGAACTTGTTTCAAGACATTTAATCTTGAAACTAGAGAAAAACTAGAGATTTTTCACTTATTTCAAGCTAAAATATCTCGTATTAAGTGAAAAAATGTGTAGTGAGATAATTTTGACTAGAAATAAGACAAATATACTTGGTAAGATTTTGTGTTTTTGCAGTGTGGGAGAAACACTAACGACATTTTTACAGGCACAACCTGTTGGTCTGTATCTCCAGCAGATGCAAACATTTCTGCAAAAACATCACAAATAACAACTTGCAAAATTTGGCAAATCTGGAAGGAACAGCTGCATATGTATGGGATTGGACTCTGTGTGCTTTTGAATACTGATGAAAGGAGAGTCCCTCAAGATCCAACACAGACCAGGAGAAACAGAGAGAGAGAGTGATAGAGAGAGACGGACAGGGGGAGAATAAAAGGAGGCATCTCCTTCTGATGGCTGCTCTCATGTGAACTCATGACTGAGAGCAAAAGCCTCAGTTGCCCAAAGGAGTTGTGTAACAGTGATGTTACCGCAGGCTGGACGGAGGTAATCCGAGGCTCCGTGTGTGCGTGTGGGAAAGAGGAGAAATAAATTGTGTGCGAAGAGAAAAAATATTGTAGGAATGTTTTTTGGAAGCTATGAGTATAGGAATTAGAGCTCGTAGGGGCAGGTTGTGTGTATATACATGTGCGTGTGTGCACGTTTTTGTGTGTCCTGACTATGCAGAAATGATGACCCCGGTATTTCTGTGGCCCAGAAGTGCCAAAAGGCATGTTTTATTAACTAGAGTTTGGCTGAGCTTGACCCATTTGAGATCAGGTTGTGCGTGTCTCTGTTTCACCGTGTTAATTTTCTTGTGTGTTTGCACATGTGTGTGCGTATGTATGTGCGTGTGGGCATGAGCCAGCTGTGCATGTCTGCACACATGCACGTACGAGCGAGGGCTAAATCTGGTAGCAGTTTTACATCTCCAAACAGTGCGTGTCATCGAAAACTGTAATTAAAAGTCGATTTTTTTCCCCCCCTCAGATTTTGTTTACCCCTCCACTATCTCCTCCATGCTGACTTCTCATCTTGTAAATATGCCTGTTTATAATCTATAGCCTGCAGCCCAGATAGGTAAAAACTCATTTCATTTACCAGGAAGAAGGAGGACAACATCAGAGGACACACACACACACACAGAAACCAATCTTACATTTTCTATTTATCTTCTTTCACTTTGCCTGCCAAAGACAAGCAGCATATTTTGGGGACAATGAAGAAGACAAGTGGGGAGGAAGTGAAGTATAAGCCGGTGTTTATGAGCAAAGATCTCATGAAAATTCACCTTTATCTCCACGGATTTTTCTCTAAAACCGAGAGCCATGAACTCATTAAAAGGTTTTTTTTCAAACACTAATGGTAAAACAAACTTTTAGCCAGTAACTTTTTTTTAGGAGGGGGAGGGATCTAGTTAGGAAAGTGTTTTTCTCTACTTTAAATTCCCATTTTAACTCACTTTATTCTGCAGATTTAGGTTATGGCCACCATTTTTTTTATTATTTTGGTTTTTATTATAAATTTAAGTGTTTATTGGTGTTATGCATAAAATATATTACACATGTTTTGATGGCTTCCTTTGTTCTAAGACTCATATATGTACAGTAGTCTAAGTGGCTGCCATCACTTCAAGTACTATTCCTTCATGCGGGTATAAAAAAAACCAAAAACATTTTTTATTATTTTGATGTATTTTTTATGCCTTGGTGTTGCTCTAAATACTCAGCTTGTTTTCATTCCTGTCAGATTCTGCTGTTTTGTCAAAGCCAATTACAGCTCACAGTGTTTTGGGCTCAGTGCCGTGATGCATCAAGCATGACAACAGTGGATTCACACAGAATCACTCACATAGACCTGCTTGTGAGGACCATTCACGACTACATTTTATACCAAATTTTGTTCACTAAACATTTTATAAAAAACATTTTATAGCATTATGTTTCAAGTCGAGAATTAACATTGTGAAAGGCAAGCATTATAACCTAAACTACAACCATTTCCTCCATCTGTGCAGGAAAAGATTATTAGTTCCATCTGTCACAATTTCTTTTGATAAAATGTAAAAATGCATTATATGCATGATAACCCTCAGCTCAGTGAAAATAAGCTACCATATAAAAGGCTTTTTATTGCATTTGTGGTTTATTTCGAGACAGCTGATTGGCTAACTAGAGCAGCTGCTATAATTCATATTATAGTAATTAATCCTGCTGATTTTTAAGTTTCACAGTCTGTCAATTGGTTTCATTATTTAAGTTTTTTTTGAAGCCGGGGAGTTGATCAGCACCAAAAATCAGTTGTGATGCACGGCTCGGAGAAACTGGTATTTCTATTTGTCTATGGGTTTGATGGATTTTACATCTAATGCCAACAGCCCCATCATTTAACTCCTATTCTTGACTTTCAGAGAACTGGAAATAAGGGAAAGTCTATTATAAGTGTGTTTTCATTCAGACTAAAACTCTCTTTGAACATCAGATTCTGAGGTTTTCAGCACACTCAATAGCCGTTCTTAGCTTCAGTCAGCTGCCTAAACGAAATAGTTGTAAATAACATAAAAAAAACGCAGATTTCTGCACAGTCATACAACACAGACCAATCGCTTTGACTGTATGTAGACCAGCTGGGCTCACGAGTGTAGTCATCCTGCTAAAGGCCTAATCTAAGCCGGGAAAAACCCTGAAGTAGAAAGTGAAACAAGCTCTAAGACTATCTATTCACAAAGATGACTAGCATTTCTGATGAATAATGCAGATTACTGGAGCTTCAGACACACAGGAATTGGTATGTCTCTATGTGCAATCATGCAAAGCTAAGCGGGCAGAGCAAGGAACTATCCCTGCCAAGGTTGGTAGTTCTACTCCCACGAGGGCCACTCAGAGTTAAAAAACAGCACTCATGGCAGCGAGTTTGATGAAAGCTTTGCACAAATGGCATATGAATGAGCATTAAACCATCCCCTATTCTCTCTCACACACATTTACACACAGTCTGACTTACTGAGGCACTCTCCAGAGATTGCATTAAGGAAATGCCCCTCTTGGCAGTTTGCCCTGCAGTGGCCACTCTGCAGGGACACCAGCGGGGGGCAGGCGGTGCAGTCGGCCTGGGAGGGACCGGAGCAGGTCTGGCAGGAGGGATGGCATGCTGAGAGAGAGGGGGACAAAGACATGTGATGACATACTACATATGCGCATGGAAACTTATAACACCACAGGTCAACTGGACCGCTTGAACGTATTTGTGCTGTTGGTGCCTTTGAAAGCAATATGGCGCTCTGTGTGGTACACACAATCCAGGAAGATTGTGCCTAAGTGTTTGCACCACATGTGTTGAGTGGTCACTGTATTTTTGATATACAGTTTGTAGTTTGTTCATCAGCCACTCTTTAATTTTGCCTCGTGCTTGGTGCAGAGTGGATGGAGTACAACGGGTTTGTCAGAGCTTAACTTCTTGTTGGCTTTTAACAAACAGCTGGCTTCAGGAGATGGAAACAGAGCTGATGGAATAAAGCACTGCAGAGTTGATGTTAATGCTTTCTGGCTTTGTCGTTATGAGCCACAACTTTCACATTACACGCTGTCATTTGGTGCATTTAGGCAACGCACGGCGTTCTTATTGATTCACATTAAAAGTCACCAACGCCACTTGTAGCAAACATTTATTCTCATCTACACTGAAACACAATTCTTCTTCTGGGTACTTTCTAATGAGCCAGTCAGTGCTGAAGGAGATAAGGCCAAGTCAGCAAGCAGAGCCTATTTATTGTGGAATCCAACAGGATGTGAGTGCATTGCTCTTCCTAACTGTCTCCTTCATCGGTCAATTACTGAAGCCAGGTTTAAATATGTGATCTAGTGAGGTCTTCAAAAAGTTATTTTTTCCTGTTGGTTTTTTTCAAGATAAACAATAAAATTCAGCACATTTAAAAAAGACCAAAGAGTAAAGCTGGTAAATGGAAGATAGAAAGGGTCATCTTGTTTCAAATGAGGTCAGAGACAATACACCGAGCTGAGGTAATGAGTAGGAGATTAGAGCAAATGGATTTTCATTAAGCAGGCGAGTCATAGAGGGGAGGGGGGTAGATGGGGAGAAGAGCCCTGCTAAGGTTAGTAAACGCACGCTAAGGGCCACACTAAGAAACGAGTCATTTAATGGGTCACATATATAAGGCTGTTAGCCTTGTGTTGATGTGGTACTAAGAACCAACACCATCCGTTTTCTTTTGGTGGAAATGACTGGAACCAGTTCTAGGTTGGGCACCTCTGGTGGTCTATTCTCAGTTTCTCTACACACTCGGGCTTTAAACACCGGCAAAAGAAGGAAATCATGAAACAGGAGAGCAAATCAAGAGTAAAGGCCTAAAACAAAGATGGATTTGCCACACTTTTGCCATTGTTTCACTTCCTTTTTTGAGGACCAGTTAACCTCAAGAGCATTTTTGGAAAGTACAGAGTTTTTTGGTTTGTTTTACTTTAAGGTTAGAAATTTGGCCAAGCAATGCTATGTCACTGCGTGTGTATAGGTGCTCTCACCTTGGCATTGGTTGTCCTGAATAAAGAAGCCTTGTGGGCATGTGGGGACACAGTGGCCCTCGTACAGGCTGGACGGGGAGGGACAGGATGTACAGTTGTCTGCAGATGGCCCAGCACATTGCCAGCAGGAGGGATGACACTCTGAAGAGGACACAAAGAGCAGCAACATGGTCACCACAAAAAAAAGGAAATATAAAGGAGAAAGAGAGGAGGAGGCTCATCCCCAGCTGCGCCTTCCCACTACTTTCCTACGGGCCAGTCACAACAGAAAAATAAAAAGATGATTGGTGTCCCTGTACTTTTGCTTGCACTCCTAGAAATGGGGTTTGGGAGTTGAATTAAAAGGAGATGGACCAACTTTTGAGATTTTGCTATTGTCAAAATAACAAACTCTCAAACAAACTTTATTCCAAGCTGGGGCCAAACAGTGTACAAGGAAAGACTGAGGCTGCTTATATAAACTTTTAGGACTATCCTTATAAATTGGCGAGCTTACCGCTTTAATCATATCCTCTCTGTTAACATCGCAAAGCAGTTTTTGCTAAATTCATAGAGTAGCTACGTTACAGTGAGAAGTTACCTCAGCTTGCTTGATGAATAAAGTTGGCATCTGGTGTTGTATGCTTCTTAACCTTCAAGTTAATTCGACTTTTTTTAAAACTTAGTTTATACAAGCTAGTCTAGCAGGCATATCATTACAGTTTTAAATTACATACACTATATGGAGAACTGCAACATCACAGTACTGTACAGGATATGTAAGCAAAGTATACCTGGAGGCAGATCACTGGGTCTGACAAAGTTTTACTGATAATTTTAAAACTAAAAGAAAAGCAAAGACATAAACAAGAAAACTTTACAAGTCTCTCTAAATGACGCAGGTAGTAATCTAATACTAAACCATCAGGTGCGTACATATACAGTGCAGTAAAAAGCAGGTTGAGGGAAGTGCATTTGTTTGCGTACAGTTTATATACAGCCACTTATTTATGAGTGATGCATTAATGCAACTTAAAATTGAGTCCAGTTTCTAAACTGCTCATCCTTCTCAGGGCCACGTAGAACTGAAGCATGCGTATGCTGACAAAGAGTCAGGGTACGCTAAGACAGAGACTCAGCTCTGCTCCTATTCCTGTAAAGTTATGCACAAAAAAATAAACACAGCCTATGTCACTGTGCCTGAAACTGAATTCAATTTCGACCACTGTTCCTGCTATTTTACTGCCATTTTACTGTACCTTGGTCCTTCCCTGCTGGCATGACTGAAATCTGATTCTCAGGAGCTTTTACTCAGCTCCGTCAGCCAGAAGTAATGTAACACACAGATAAGGCCAGCAGCCAGATTCCCCAATCAGAAGTTATGCATTAACACCGGAGTCAGTGCCAGCCCAGAGAGCCTCCTCCAAGGCGGACACACGCCAACCAAGATGGAAATCTGTAACATGCTCCACTGTTTAATTTGGACTGCTGAGATAAGAAACAAGCTTTCCACAAGGATCATCGTAAAAAACATATCAGAAGATTTTAAACTGCATAAATTATAGGTGAACTTTTAAAGCCGACACAGTATCTCAGCTTCTAAATGAATGACTACTTAATAAAAACGACAACTAAGGAACTGCTGATGAACAGAGAAGGATCACCAGATGATCCTGCACAGAAAAGACATCTGTGAAAGCTGCTTATAGAAATGGGAGTTACATTTTAAATTATTATCACTCACTGCAGTTTGTCGCTGATGGCTAGCTGCTTAGCAACCCTCTAATTATTTTACTATCCTGTCATCTATCAATTAACCGTATCCTAGATTCTGATGAATGGCCACTTCCATTGCTCAACTTACAGTTTAATAGTGTTTCACTAGGATTTTCACAGAGACAGCAGTAATTTCAGCTGCAGTCACTGAATTGTTAGCCTCTGATCACCACATCACTGCTAATGGCTTCCTATGTATAAACAACTTTAGTTATGTTGTGTGAGGGCTGTATGCAGGCAGGAGTGATGAAATGGAGGACCCAAAAGTGCAGACTTAAAACAAACATGTATTACTAAATGACAAAAAAATAGCCAAACTGAGAAACATAAACTAAACTGACAGACAGAAGGACAGAGCACACAGTATGGGATATAGTAGACCACGACACTGACACAGAGAAACACAAGGCTTAAATACACAGAGGGAGCAATCAGGGAATGGGTAACAGGAGGGAAACAAGGCAGGGATAAATCAGGGCTAACGAGACAAAGGAAGTGAAACTAGAATCAATAACATAAGACATGCACCTTCAAAGTAAAACAGGAAACATAACACAGAGATGTGGACTTGACAAAATACTACAGCAGACAGGGGAGACAGCAACTAAAGAACACAGACAGAAAACAGAAGGCACAACTCTGACAAAGGAACTCAAAGACTAGAAACAATAAATAATGGCAAACTCAAAGCTCAGCAATAAAGAAAACTCAAAACTCTGGGTCGACGACCCAGGTCTCCTAACAAGTTAAGCTGCGATAGGCCCTGGCTACTGGGCGATCGCCATGATTGTTTCTTCTCCACTTCCGTCTTTTCACTCTTCTCTGGTCATGGACCATAGATGCACCCCTCCTTTTTAACTACATACATTAGGATAGAACTTAAAAAGTACATTTTAAATAAAGGACTTAAAGTTATGTCAAATTAAATTGCACTAAATTCAGCCAATGGAAATTTTGGAACTGATCAGAAGTTAAGGGACAACTCGATAATTTTTAAGAATAAAGACAAATAGGACAATCCATGATAAACTTTCTTCTAAAAATAAAAACAAAACAAACAAAAAACTGCACTGGACATTTTAGTGGAGATATTATCTGAATTTCAGGAGCAGGACCACACCTCCTTTGCGCCTCTTCCGTCCTCAGTCTATAAATGCCCCCTTCTCCAATACCAGCTGCCCTCATTTT
Organism: Hemichromis elongatus; assembly: GCA_015108515.1. NCBI lineage: Eukaryota > Metazoa > Chordata > Actinopteri > Cichliformes > Cichlidae > Hemichromis > Hemichromis elongatus. The sequence goes on from VUQR01036291.1 coordinate 19,204, forward strand.
CATGCCCCACCCTTCCCTCCCAATTTCCTTCTCTACTCCTCTTCTCCTCCTCCCTTCCTTCATTTACTTCACGTTAGTACATTGGGATCTGCCCGGCCCGGGAGCCATCGCCAGTCCCCTTTGAGGCCTTCCCCAAACCGCAGCACCAATTCATTCTCCTCATCCCTCACCACTCATCATTTCAGAGGTTGTGGTCCCAGCTAGTGAATTTCACTCTTTTAGGTCTTGAATACTTTTGTTTGCTGGTGTGCAGCCTCATTTGCTTTCCCAAAAGTGCTTCCTAATGCACTTTAAATTGTTAAATTTAGCTCAATATGCAGATTCCCCTGCTTTTCTATATATATATATGCACTTCCTAGTTTATTTAGCCTTCACTTACATGCCCCCACACTGTTCACCCAACACAGCAGCTGCCCTGAAACCGGCATTTTGTACAGCCTTTGATGTCTGCTTTGGCACCATGAAGACAAATAGCTGAGCAATGCTATCAGCTCTGGCAGCTGAGAGGGGTTCATGCTGCTGGCAGGGGTTCGAATGAAAGACAAAAGGCCTGTCATCAACTGGCTAGCAGCACCAGGTGTGTGCGTGCATGCTTGTGTGTGTGTGTGTGTGTGTGTGTGTGTGTGTGTGTGTGTGTGTGTGTGTGTGTGTATGCACTACCTGTATTTTTTTTTAGTATATTTACACTGGACTATGTGTGTGTTTATAATTACTCCTCCTTGGATTCTTTCAGAGGGCTGTCAGCTGCATCCGGGGCTTGTGTACACACTGCATGACAGCACTGGCAGGTACACACTAGAGCTCTACCTGAGCCAACACCACTGTGTGTGTGTGTGTGTGTGTGTGTATGTGTGCGCGCGCAAAAACATTTACCCTATGGGACCATCTCAGTGTCAGAGCAAGGACTTTTAAAGTCACACAGTTGTCAGCCGAAACTGTCAGTGTGACATCCCATCATCGCCCACCGTCTCCCTGCCGCCTACCCGTAATCTCCCTTGTTCTTCCTCGTCAAATATGGCAGCTTAATTGGTAGAAGAGATGAGAAGACATCCAATATGTTTATGAGTGAGTTTGCCACCCACAAATGTGCCTATTCATCCAACAACATGCAAAAACACATGACAAAAAATAAATAAATCAATCAAAATCAGTTCATCTTGCCAATCACAAGCTACCAACAAATCGCCACATCAACGGTCCAAAAACAAACGCACACTCAGAGGCGTATTAACCAGGCCTGCTGTCAAACTTATGTCATTAATACGGGGACTGAATAAGAGTGATAGGATGCCTCTCGCTCTTTTATTGCAGCTTGGATTTCTAATTTGTTCCAGGAAGGAGAGCGCATATTGATTCCTGTAGTAGCCAAATTCGTGTGCGCAGGCGTTCTCATCACACATTATCTGGTGCACGAGCTCAGAGAATCAGATTCATTACTTTGTTTTGTGCTGATAGGGTCATAATTCGAGGTGGGCGCAGTCGATGAGATTGTGATTTAGTTTGGGGGTGTGAGCGCTCCTTAATGCTTTCCATAAATGATTCTCCTGGTACAGTACAGGGATTATCATTTCATAAGTGTGGCATCGAGTGCCGCAGAAACACAGGTGGATGGTTATATCTCATTCCTCGGAAGTGTCTAACGAGTCACTCATATCGATTCGGTTGCGTTATGGGAGGTTCGAAATCAGCCCATTTCTAAGAGAAGCAATTTGGAAGAAATGGCAACGACAACTGCCACAAGAGCCGAGTTACAAATACATCAGGGAAAAAAGGATAGGAAACTGCTCCTGAACAGATTTCGTTGATTTGAATTAAAGTGCAGAAAATAATTATTTGTTGAGCTGGTTATGTCAAACATCAGGTTCCCATCAGTCACCTTTCCCCACTAGCAGCTATCTTCAGCTCCTTTCAAATATCATTTTGGTCATGTGGCTGCAGTGTTGAGGTGGAGGATAGCTGTGCCTATCTGTGTGTTTATGTCTTTGTGTACCTAAATGACTCTGGTAGAAATAGTATCATCCCTAACACTTTTGGTTAGGTTCCCAAAGAGAGCTGGGAACCATGGGGAGTATGTATGAGGACTGGAATAATGTGCTTTCACACGAGCTGGCGTTGGATGTTGCCTGTGTCTTTTGGCTCTCTGGTGCCTTGATGCACCAGCGGAAACGTGTCAGATATGGTTATGGTTGAACACATTTACAACTGCAAAGCCTGCACAGAACTACAGCTACTTCTTGGTCTGGAGTAAAGAATGAGGCGACAAACACCTTTAATCTTAATGATGGAAAGAAGTAAGCTCGAGACGATTATCATATGTCATAAAAACACATCTCAGAACCTCAGCCCAGCCTTGTAGCGCAGTCTGAATAGAAAACATCAGAATACATTTGACAACCGGCCAATTTTTTCATCTGCACATTTTGCAGCTTAATGCCATTTAAATCTAAAAGCACGACAGTTAAAGTCAACACGGTCAAAGTTATTCCAGCACAAGTTAGGTGCGCGTTAACTCCTCCTCATCATGTGTCATGGTGCGCTGCATCTCAATCTGCACATCGAACACCATTAAACCTCCTACACACGAACTGTCTCTGTCTGCACTGAATGGAGAACGTGGGGATTTACAACCTGGAATTTACTCTCAGACGTCTGATGGCTCACAGGATCCAGCCCTCTTTAATGTCAACACAAATGTGTGTGTGTGCAAACCATAAAGCCTTGTCTTGTGCATGCTTACACATCCTCCTCTTCCTTTAAGGACAGTAGCTACGGGGGAGGTCTGGTTATCTGTCAGAGCACCACACACACACAGGCACAGAAACTTGTACAACAGCCTGTATTGTTCCCAGCCGTACAACTGAACCCACTGACACTCCACTGAGGGAAACCTTTGTTAATGAGAATGGAGGCAGAGAGGAGCGACTCCTTTACACATTACTGTGAATAGACCTTAAATGACGTGCCATTTATTGAATTGATCTTCAGCTAAATTTGTGATGATCTGACAAAAGGAGGCTTAGTGTGAACCTGGCACCCACACAATAGACACAGTAACTCTGCTGACAATAGGACTTCAAACACGGCTTTTCTGCATAACAAGAAAAACTATAATTTTTTCATATGTGGCTTAAATGTAATATTTTTCCACACAAACAAATCAGCAAAGAGAGAAACTACATGTGTACAATAAGAGGAAAGTTGTTAGATCTACACACTGCTTGTAGCCTTCATCGGGGTCAATAACACCTAATTGAACTTGCTTTGTGAAGAGTGTGTGCGGGCGTGCGCGTGTTTTCGTGATCAGTTCAGCCTCACTGATGCCTGAACTCACCAGAGACTGTGACTCGCCATCATTCCCCCCGTCTCTCTCCATTTCCCTCCGCCATCATTTATGAGGTCGATTCAGGCTGAAACATTTCCAACAAATGCAGGCACGTCTCTCCTCTCAATTTGCGCTGCCATCAGAGAATTTGCATCCAGTCTTTCTATTGACTTTATATGTAATGGCACCGCGTCTAAAATTCACTTTGCATGCAGATCACTTAGACTGCTTTCCCTTCATGTGTTTTGCAAGTAGAATTTGTTCCAGTTATACCACCACTTTACTTTATGAAGCTTTACATTGTGTTGTGCAACTAGAGTTTGTAGAGCCAAGTTAGCAGCTCTACTACTTACAGTGTGCTTTTTTAACTAATCAGTCATTTTCACAGATGGAGAATGGACAATGTCGGGAGAATCAGGTCTAAGCATTGACCACAGTTGCCCTCTCTCACCTGTAGTACAGAACAGAAGACAGTATCATGCACTCACACTACTGGAAGTACTGAGTACTGAGGCTGTCCTGTCTTTAAACCACCTTCTTATCCTGGGGATAGTAAAGTGTGCCAAATAAAACCATTTGGCAGATTCCCACAGGTTTCTGTTTAAATCAGCACATCAGCTGCTGCAGTACTGGCTAATGATGGCTAATCCTGTGTCAGTTACACAGGTAGTAAGTCAGGTATGGTTGGGACCTCTGTGTTTTGCACTTTCTCACTTGGTTTGTGTTTTGGACTTCCTCTTACTCATTAGATTCAGGCACTAGAAACCATAAAATTTTAACATCAGCTAAAACTTAATCCCAATTACAATTTTGCAATGGAGTAAAAATTTAAGGGACCACTAACGCTACACCCTCTGGGGAGTGGTATGCACACTCAACAGCTACTTTATTAGGCGCACCTCATTTGTACTGAGCTGGACCCCCTTTGGGCTTTTTAGGGAAATATTTCTCAGAGATTTTGCTCCACATTAACACAGATTTGTCAGCTACGAATCTCTCATTCTGCCTTATCTCAAAGGCGTTCTGCTGAACTGAGATCTGATGACTTCAGTGGGTCATCTTAACAATGAGACAATGGCTACATGCCTAAATGCAGGGAGTTACTACCAACTTTTGGCTGATTAGATATTCGGGTCTCCAAGCAGTTGAATGTACCTATTAAAGTGGTCAGAGGGTGCATTTGTTTAGAAATAGAGAGGAACCGACAAAGATAACAGGCTGGAGCATCAGAAATAACTGGTCTACCCTCTGCAAAGTTACAGCATCCTTTTAACAAGGTTAGTTTTGATACTTTTTTATATTTTCTGCTATTTTGTATCTACACTAAGTCTTTCACAACAGTAAAGGAAAAATACTCATGTAGGTGCTGATTTCACTGTTTTAAAAACAGCTGGAAACACCTGTAGTGTCATGGCTGTCGTGCCTTCGTGTATACATGCCCGTCTTGCTACAAACTGAACTTTCATTTAGTGACAATAGCTTCAGACACTTTTCTTAAAACCACTTTAGAGTCTACATCGGTTTAATGTCGGTCCCAAGTGATCACAGAGACGAATGAGTGTTAGAGGACACTCCAATTCCACTCATTGATTTGTAATTGTGCCCTCCAGGATGATTAAGGAAATTCAATACTGCTAAGGGCGATTCAATTCCTGGTAAAGTAAACAAAATTTTCTTGGCTGCCTGAACTTAAAAACAAATTGTTGTGAGGGGGCAAATCAAACTATTACTTAAATGGCTTTTGGCTTAACATCCCTAAAAGCAAAGTGAGTGCAAGGATATATTTCCAGAGTGTTTCTTTCTTGTTATTCAGGTTGTTCGAGTCCACAGGTCCAAAACGACCCTTACGTAAGGTTAAGAAGCACGAGTGCTAACTTTTGACTCATTTCATCACTTTAATGCAAACTCAAGTTTAAGAACTGTGTCCATTTGTAGCAGCAAACTACCAACAGTGCTTTTTGCCTCGCTTATATTCATTAACTGTCCTAATGTAACAAACCACACAGGAAAAGTATTAACAACATAAGCAACAAATTACAGTGTTTCTGAGCTGCGAGGGGAACTTCAGCTAACAGGAAACTATGAAGACATTCCTCAGAGCAGCCTGTAATTGACGTGCTCACTGAACTGCTGTAAACAGTCGAGGATTTATCCGCGGCACTGTGGGAAATCCCAACAATCCAAGAGCGCAGCCTGCCTTGTCTTCTGCTGCTCGGTTGTCTCGTGTGGCTCGTCTCCACCGACTGCTCAAACTCCGCAGGCTAAGTTGGAAGTTTCAGCAACATAAGCAACAGTGTATTTCAGTTGTGAGTATAGCTGTAAAGCTCTGTATTTTTATTTCCTTGACTGATGCGCTGACTGTTCACATCAGTCACATGTTTCATGCTAAATCTAGTCCAAACAAAATCTCTGTGAACCTGAGTGAGTAAAGAAGAAAGCAGTTCATAAAAGCACTCATCCGTCGCTGCTCACTTACTGCTGGAATAGTTATTAAATAACATTTTGATCTTCACCAGTCAGCTATATGGAGGGAGCTCCACATTATCATACGTCAGTCCATGAAGGTTTGGACAATGACAGGGTTTGATGTTGCCTCCTTACACCACCACAGTGGGATTTAAATCAAACATTTAACATCTGAGTGCTGCTGTGATTCAACAGGTTTAATAAAAGTTTTGCATTAACTGTTAACCATAAACCAATTTTAGACATAATCCTCTACTTTCACAGACTTAAAGCCATTGGATGGTTACTGACAAGCAGCTTCACAGCTGAACACACATTTGATAGCTTTTAAAAATAACTCTCAATATAAGGTTCAAATAGATGTCAGTGTAAATAAAGAAGGTTATCATTAGGTTGAACAATGTCTTTCTAAGAGGCAGCAAATCCCAGACACTCTTAGGAGGAATGCCATTGGTAAACCAAACAACACCAAAACGCCTGAAAGACCACAGATGATAACCAAGTGGATGATCTCAGAATTATTTAATTGGTTAAGATTTAATGGCTTGATGAATTAACATCTATTTCAACAAAGGCAGGCATGTCACTGTCAAAGTCTACAATTATCTAAAACATCTCAAAATGCCAGCACACCTCCGAAAAAAAAGTCAGAATAATAAAGAAGTATCAATATGGAAAAGAAAAGAAACAGTAACATCATCTCAAGCCTAACACATTATTTGATCTATCCTCACCATGTCATGAGTGTTTTATTTGTAACCTTGTGTCACATCATGTAAAATAGAGATATCTGTCATGTGGAGTAGTGTAGTTTATTTGATACTTGAGGCCCTCTGGTTTGTGTTTGGAGCCCCAGTAGTATCAACCAATCAAATGTGAGAGGTTGTAGCAGGTAAATGCTCAACTATCAACCACACAAATATCAGCTCTAAGTACAAAGCGATCAAAGCTACTACCAGTGGGAGCAGTGGGGTTTGAGTCATCAAACAACATAGGAACAATGCATCTGTGCTATTTATGAAGATAAAAGATTGTCAGAGGTTGGTGACAACGTTACACACTTCTAATTTAAACAGGGTCTCATCTGTCTCCACAAAAACCAACATGGTGAATAAGCAAACCAAGGGGTGAAAAATAGCTTAATTACTCAGAAAAAAAAAATAACCCCAAAACAACAACATTTTGCTTTTAACGTTAGCAAAAACATTCCTACTGATGAGCTCACAGAGCCTCTCTGTGTCATGTAAGTACTTAAAATACCACCTTAATGTAAGCAGCAGCTATAAAACCACACTGTGTGTTTTACTTCATTCAAAGGTGAAAGCAGCTCCAGCAGATGAAAAGTAAGCTGAAGGGAAAGTAGAGCTGAACCAAAGAAACAGCATTGTTGGCAAAAGACCTGCCTGTGCTTGAGGAAGAAGACAGGCACCGAGAACAAATACCCGAGTCTCCCTGCCAGGTACTGAATGCAGTATGGTCAGTGGGCACAAGGACTGAAGGACTGAGCGGGGAGGTAAGAAGATAGCAAAGGGCTGATTGTGGTTAACGGAGCATATTTCAGAGCACAGCAAATGGAGAGAGGCAAATAAAATCAATTACAGTCTGTTCATCCCTCTTCTCCTCTTTATTGTTGTCTTTGCTTTACTTATGTAAAAAAAAAACAAAAAAAGATCAAAAATCCTTGTGGCACTCTGGCAAGGACAGTGCGTTCGTAAGTAGGTGATAATTATTCTCACTTGACACAACTTCTCCTTTGAACCTTAATCCCCCTTTAAAAATTAGTCCATTACACGCACAATTTCACACTGAAAAACCACCTAATCAGCCATCTACACACACCTACAACTGGACAAGGCCGGAAAACTTACACAAACCCTTTAATTGAATATTCAATTTCTATTTCATTTATACAACGCCAAATCACAACAACAGTCACCTCAAGACGCTTTATATTGTAAGGTAGACCCTAAAACATATAGAGAAAAACCCAACAATCAAATGACCCCCTATGAGCGAGCACTTTGACAACAGTGGGAAGGAAAAACTCCCCTTTAACAGGAAGAAACCTCCAGCGGAACCAGGCTCAGGGAGGGGCGGCCATCTGCTGTGACCGGTTGGGTGAGAGAAGGAAGACAGGATAAAAGACATGATGTGGAAGAGAGACAGAGATTAATAACAAGTACGATTCAATGCAGAGAGGTCTATTAACACAAAACTCAATGCATCATGGGAGTCAGTAGCCTACACCTGTTGCAGCATAACTAAGGGAGGATTCAGGGTCACCTGGTCCAGCCCTAACTATATGCTTTAGCAAAAAGGAAAGTTTTAAGCCTAATCTTAAACGTAGAGATAGTGTCTGTCTCCTGAATCCAAACTGGAAGCTGCTTCCATAGAAGAGGGGCCTGAAAACTGAAGTCTTTCCCTCCCAGTTTACTTTTAAATACTCTAGGAACAACAAGTAAGCCTGCAGTGTGCGAGCAAAGTGCTCTAATGGCGTGATATGGTACTACAAGGTCATTAAGCACGGCTGAAATGACATGTTATACATCCCTATCTTTAGTTCTCAGGCTACACAAAGACACAGATTGTAGGAAAACAACCAACACCATAGCTGATCCCATGTATTCAAAATGCTGATTGGTTTAAAAGCACAAAGGAGAACAACCTTTACTCTTAAGGATCTGTTTCACTTTACTACAAAGACGTTCTTTGCACATCATGACGTACAACCACAAACAGAATCAAGCAGTAGCTCGCATTAGCAGGTGTCGCATATTTCTGACAGTGCCAGCTACGACTTGTAGATGTGGGTCTGCAATTTGCTGCAAACAGAACCTACAGTCTACCAACGGGACCTTTAGAGTGAGGGGGGGAGCCTTGCATCATGGAGGGCCGACTCTTCACATAGTAGGTGCAAATGCCAGATCATTTCAAACACAGACTCCTCTATTGTGGTATCAGAAATGTATGAAGCCAAGATGTTTCCAGCACTAACCAGCAGTTCATTATACAGACTAACCGGAGCATAAATCCAGCTTTCAGGTTGTTTCATTGATTTTTAACAGCAAAAAATAAGCCTGAGATAATAAACTACAGTTCATTCAATATTTAGGATTCAGCTAATTAACATTTTCATAAATAATTATTCTGCTGATTACTTATTTATAAAGCAACTAATTGTTTCTTTTATAAATTTATATTTAATTTCCAGTTTACTTGTCAAGCTAACTGTGACATTTGTTAAAAGATGTCAAATGCTTTGTTAAAAAAAAAATCAAATTGCTCAGTTAGAAAATCTGAATAGCTGCCCATTAATATTCTGTCAATTCATAATAAATATTTCATTACTACTAATGCAAATGAGGGCAGCATTTGTTGTTAACAAGAGTTAAGCTTTGGCTTTTATTCGTGGATTTCTCACTGAGAAATCGTTGATTTTGTTTTTTGGGGGGTTTTTTTGCTTTCACTGGGCTTAAACAAATTACATCAGTGCTAATGATTATTTGATCTGTTTTAAAAGTCAAAGTGAGTGATGACTGGTGTGTTAATTGGCGATTATGACCCTTAGCAGCAGAAATATCCTTTCTGGGCTCGCAGGTAACGCCTCTCCTGAATTATAGAGGAAGCTAAATAAAACATTTAATACACTCACCTCTGCATGTCTGCATGTCATCCAGGAAGCTGCGCGTGGGGCACCCAGCTGTGCAGACGCTGTGCTGAAGGTGACTCGATTGCAGCAGAAGAGCTTCCTCCGGTTTGAGGCAGCGGAGGCAGTCTGAGGCCAGGGGTCCCACACAAGAACGGCAGGAGGGATGACAGTCTGGGAACATCGAAGAGAGGCAGTTAAAGTGGTGGACAAGGAAGAGAGGTTTTAGTAACAGGATACTCTATTAATGCATTCAGACTCTCACTGTGGCAGGTGGAGTCCTGAGCATACAGTCCCTCCCCACAGGCCTCCACACATTGGCCCTGGTGGAGAAGAAGTCCGTCTGGGCACAAGGTGCACTGGGACACCGAGGGACCCCAGCAGGAGGCACAGGAGCTGTGGCAGGCTGAGGACACAAAGGAAATAAGCATTTAATATAGACTATCTTTAGTCTGATACACAGAACAGGAATCAAACATAGTAAGCTCTACCTAACACTAACTATTAGGTAACATTTATGTATGAATTTAAAGGTTTGCCCCTTAAATTAAAGGGCACAAACTGTGTAGGTAACAGAATTTATTTTAGTGCAAATTTAACACGTTTTCTTCTCTAAATAAAGTCTTTAAATACGACTGAAGTCTCTGTTTCAGTTTTACCCATTGGACAGATGGCCTCACATTTGACCCTGAACACTTTTATAAACAGAGGAGTTAATGGTCGACTGGTGTCTGGTCCCGTAGCTGCAAAACCATCTCTTAATAGTAGGTATGAAGTGGTTATATGAGGTGTTTGCTATTATTTGACAAACATGGTGCTGTGCATGATGGCCAAACATCTCCACTTTGTCGGTTTTTGGACAATGTGACAATCTAAAAATGTACTTAAAAAACAAACTGAAAGATTTTTTCGTTTTTTGATAAAACAAAGCTGTAGGATCACAAGAGCAGACACTTACCTCTGCATCTGCTTTGACTGTCCAGGTAATGCTGAGCTGGACACTGGCTCAGACATTTCCCATGATGCAAGGCAGTCCCCGGTGGGCAGCTCATACAATTGGGGTTGTCGGGAAAACAGGAGGCACAGGACGAATCACAGGCTGTGAAGCACAGCGTGTAAACGTTAATGGCTTTTTGTTGGGGTCGATTTAAAAATGACTTAATTATCTAGAAGCAAGAGGAAAGTTTCCTAACCTAACAGTCTTTCAAACACAATAATAATTCACTAAGGTCAGACAACAATGAGCCCAACTTTTTAAGACAGACCCTGGAAATCAAAAAAAAAAAAATCCAACAGTGGATCAAATCTTCACTCGTCCCTGAGGTATCTTAGCATCACATGCACACATGCGCTAAGCCGTTCACTCAGCGTGGTTTTGCTGCAGCCTACTTGAGAGACGGAAGAAAGAAAATTGTTCACATCTAAAGTTCCAGGAAGCCCCGCGGAGGAAAATCGAGGAGTTAAATTCCCTTCAGCTCTCTCAGGATGGTGACATTTTCAACCTGGCCTCAAAGCGCTGGCTGGCAAGTTCAAATGGATTTGACCTTTTTCTAGACAGTTCCATAGGTTTTTGACATTTTCTGAAAGAGGGCTCCTCACTGAGTGCTTCAAAACTTTCCTGTGAGCAACAGGAGAAGAAAAGCCCACCCCACCATCCCAGCCCCTCTGGGTGTTTTTAACCAGAAAGAGCTTAGCTAAGTTCACTGTTGCCCTGAGGGGGGACTATTCTTACTCTTCCTCATCTTACCACTCAGAAATAGAAAGCATCCATATTCATATGGGATCTATTTATTCAAGAAGCCTCAGACTCCTCATTAGTGCGAGAGAGAATTGCTAATTATTGTATTTTTTTTAAAAACTGTTTGTTTGCTACTGCTGATTTATCATTTTGGCACCATGCCAAATGGATGCTGGAGGAAGCTCTGCAGGGGAGCTAAAAAAGAAACCCATATAAATCTTCACCTTCAGTTTACTGCTAACAATAAACTTCCCACTGTCTGAGATACTATTTACTGTTTACTGCATTCTGCAATGACACTTCGTGTGACACCTGATCCGCTTGTGTAAAATATCAGCTTTCACTCCCCAGTGAAGTCGCACAGCAAACACCTCAGACAGAAATGTATTGTGTCTTTTTCCCCTTTAAACTTTTCTGTACATTTTTATCATTAAATTGAAAAAAACAAACAAACTGCAAGTTATATAAATGTATCTGGCAACTCCACGCTGGGAGGTGGCAGCTGGGATTTGAACCCAGAACCCTCCAGAAACTGGTTTCCCAGAATCCATCCTAACAGACTAAAATAATAAAAATTATATTATTTTTCACCCTGGAGGACAAATTTCATTTAAAAGCATAAGTGTTACCTGCAATTTGAAATCTAACTGCTATATTCTAGATAAGAAAAAATGGATTAAAATGCTCCAGAAGAACCCAGGTTCAGTATCTGAGTCATTATGATGAATAAAAACACATGTTCAGATCTTGTTTTCATGTTTTCATGTCTTCACTTCATTTTAGTTCTCCCAAAATGTTTTTGCTTCATTTTCTTGAAGCTGTCCAAAGAAAATCTTTGAGAAGAGAAAATCACAGACTGTCACAAAATCTGAAGGCTAAAATTAAACTGGGATCATTTAGTACAAAAAGAAAAATAACACTGAATCTATGCACGCTAGGCCTGTAGGATAAAATCACTGTATTTAAAACACATTGATTCAAACTTAAACATTTTGGTTGGGTTTAATTAACAGAGAGAGCTGTCTATCCATCTAGTATATTTGGTAGCAATTGGCCAGATAAGGTGAGTTTTGTGGTCATTTAGTGTCAAGACATTCGAGGGAAAGTAAACACATCTATAGATGATATCTTGAATGGTGATGTACTCAAATCGTCTCTGCATAAATATACACCTAATGTTTTGTGTTGGATCTTATATTAGCTTGGCATCTTTGGAGTTACACTACTTTTAGTAAGGACATCAGCAGAAGTGCTCTTTCTACTAAACCACCAAAAAATGATACTCAGCTAAATGTCTTCAGTGCTGCAGTGTGGATGTGTGTCAGCTTTACCGTAGCAGACGCCTTCTTGACTGTGGAAACCTGTGCCACAGTCAAGGACGCACGCCCCATCTTTCAGCAAGGCGGCTGGGTCTGAGCACGACACGCACTCCTGCTGACTCGGCCCATGGCACTCCGAACATGACTCGTGACAGTCTGAAAAATAACAAAACAGAAAATGTATTCTTTTTTTTTCCAGTACTAAAGGACAACAAGGTCTAATTTTTACCCACTTCCTGAAAAGAAACACACACAGTACAGCACAGTAGGTGGAAATAGGCCAAAATGGATCAAATGTGATTGCAATGAATAACCTGAATCATGCCAAATGTCTGCTTGCAAAGTAGAAGAAGCAATCTGAATTATGCAAATCCTGCAAGCACGGTTTGTAAAAGTTCTGTCATATACTGCCTGTGATTTGTAGTAAACAGTATAAATAATTCAGAAACACTGATCCTTTACAATAACAATTTTATTTCCATAACGCAGTTCATGCATTAACAAAATATTTAAGGCTGTAAAAACACCAAAGAAAACAAGTGAGGTAATCAGGGTCGTTCAACAAGTATCTACAGGATCTAATAAAGCTTGTTTGCGTGAGCGACTGTGTGTGTGTGTGTGTGTGTGTGTGTGTGTGTGTGTGGTCTGCATAGTTGGTATAATCAGTAGTGCTCTATTAGCTGCTGTTAAAAAAAAAACACTAACAAGCCTCACAACGGTGCTGACAAACACTCAGAGTGGGAGGCTAAAGGGGCGAGCTGTGTGGGAAGACGGTGTAAGAGTTTAACTGTGTGTATGTGTGTGCGTGACTGAGGGAGACACACACACATATGCACACACATACGTACCTTTGAGATGAAATGCAGGCGATGATCATGGGCCTTTGCATACACCTGCACTTTTATCTCTGTGTGTGTCCCTTCGTGTGTGCCCAAATAGAAGCAGCAAAAAAACCCATTTCAGCACTAACTGGTATGATTACCTGTGATTTCCCAGCGGCCCACAGAATGAAGCCAGATGCAGCAAGTGCTACAAAATAAAACTGACAGAAACTAGATAAAAACAAACCTAAAAAAAAAATAAACATGCAGAGGAAATGTAAAAACTTTGGCTATAACAACACTGCTTAGATTACAAACTACACTTTTAGGTTACCACACTTAAAAAATGTGCACCCCACAAGTTTCTTTTGGGTTACCTTGACAAATAATTCGTGAAAACCTGCAATCTTTATATGAAAGCTTTTCTTTTTCTTCTTCCAACTTTCCCCCAAATTGTGTTCACTTTGCAAAGAATCCTGAAACCTGTGGAAGTTTCTCCAAAGTCCATGAATCCTGCCTACAAAGACTGTGGGTTTGCCTCTGGGCACCATCTTCACACTAAGACTGGATCAGCGTGCTCTCCCATTAAGTTTGATATGGGTAGAAGCTGATGCTGGCTTATAAGATATAGTGAATCTGTTGGCTCATGGGTTTACGTGAGCTTGTGAAATCCAAAGAAATTTCTTTTATAAGGAAAAACTGGCAGAGTGGCGCAGTGGTTCTGACTGTCACTCCACAGGATGAAGGTCCTGGGGTCTTTCTGTGTGGTGGTTACATGTTCTCCTTGTTCTTCCATGGGTTCTCTCCAGGTACTTCCTCCATCAGTCGAACACATGATGTCTGTCTCTAACAGAGTAGCAACTTATGCTGGGTTCAACCCACTTCTTGCTCAATGACAGCTGAGAAGGCGGTTAACAAAAAGGATGGGGATCACCAGTAGAATGTCTATATATTAGGAGCTTTTAAAGGAACTTGCAGTGTAATGCACTGGGATCAGATATACTGTCTAAAGCCATTTGACTTTTTTTAAGTAAAGCTGTACTGGCTCTCATTTTTCCGAGGACTACATCTCATTTTCCGCCTTTTCTAAGTTTCCGCCTCAGTTTATCAAATGCAGGCACTTAGTTGGATTTCATTCTAAAGCATTCTGAACCTGGAAAATGTAGATTAGTCCACTGCACCCAATTATAGGAAACAGCCCAGTCTAGGAGTAATGGTGATATGGAACAAAACTACGGTGAAGCTTATTGCAAACATTGTGAATCAGCGTCTTTTACCCCACACCTAAATGTTTTAGTAAACCTTACCATATTGTTTTTTAGGCTTCAGCCTAGTCAGACACCAAAAGAGCAAAAAACACGTCTCCCTCTCTTATACACAAAGGGAACAGCACCAATACCACCTGCTACAAGGTTCAGGTAAAGGACTTACACGCAGGAGAAAGGAGACCGATAAAAAGCAGTTTTTGATACTAAGCTGATACACACAGTCCCAGTAAAGCCTGACAGAAAAAAGCAAAAACACTAGAAAGACACGAGGCTTACAAAGAATCCAGGCGGGAATGTAATAGAACACAGTGTGAGGAACACAAGCAAACAAATGGACAAAACACAAGGAGGAAGTCCTGTAAGGTTTAATGATAGCACACTACATATGCTTAACAGCTTCCTTTATTATTTACCGAACGTCCCTTTTGTGAAAACAAGAGTTACTGAGGTCAAAGGTTAAAAGTAAAAGGGTAGATCTAGAAAAGTTAAAGTTAAGAAAAAGCCATGGCTGGGTATTAACGAGGCATAAGGAGTGAGACGAAACTGATCAAGACAAGTGAATGTCACACCGAGGAAAGTGTAATTAATTTAATCAGTGTCTCTTAAAAATGCTGATACAAATCTGAGTGAATTAATGGGAGATGCCATAAGTTGCGTTATTGCAAAAGTTATTGGAAAGCAGCGTGAGATAAATCTTCGGCTCCCTCGCGCCTGTTGATATAGATTTCCTCAGGTAACAGCATTCGTATCTTTTAATAACTTTCTCTGCATCCTCCTCTTTATCATCTGAAAGCACATATTCCCCACCAGGATCACTATAAACTTTTTATATTTAATCAAAACATCCCGCGCAGACACACACACAATTTTCTATGACGGATACCTTCCATCCAACAATTGTATAAAGTAAGCAATATTTAATGTAGATTTGATTTGATTTGCCTTAAATACTTCACTTTCACTGAACTTCTTTTACCCAATTCGCTCGCACTGTCTCATCTTTGTTTTTTATCTTTTCAAATTAAGAGTATAACTGAATTTTTCTCAGCTGGGTTAAAAGTTCATAGATAACTTTTTTTTTTTTTAATAATTTCATCATGAGATTAGGATCACTGGCTGCAGGCCCATGGGCCTGTTTACTATGAATCCAGGACACACAGGTTTTAACTCATGTTAACATTAGAGAACACACATATGCTGGTCTAAGCATTTCAGAGGTCCAAACAAGAGAAAATATCTGGTGAGCAGCAGTTTTCCTGATGTCAGAGGTTAGAGGAGAATGGTAGGATGTCTTTGAGCTGATAAGGAGGCTACAGTAACTCAAAAAGTCATTCATTACAACCAAGCTCTGCAGAAGAGCATCCCTGAATCCAAAACAACAGCAGCAGAAGGATCACACCAGGCGCCACTGATGTTAACCACAAATAGAAACCTGAGGCTACAACTGTATTGGAAAACACTTCCTGGGCTGATGTGTCTTGATTTCCAGAATCAGATGGCAGGCACAGTCATCATCATTTAACGACTACAGCCTTATGTGAAGATGAAGACAATGTTCAGCTTCAGTGGCTGCTTCTAGCACGATATGTCACCATGTCTCACCATGATTCCTGAACATGACAGTGGCCGAGTGTATTTTTGTCTTTTTATGTTGACATCCAGGCTGCTGTCTGCCTGGTAGCTCCAGCTTCAATAACTTAAGAGCGAGCTGATGAAAATTCTATTAAATTTTTTACTCAACACGAATATCTGCAATCTCCTAATGAACCTGAATGCACCAAAGGTTTTCTGAAAAATCCTGTGCAACTTCAGCGGATATTCAAAAAGCCTTGGTCAAAATTAAAGACAGACACAGCAAATGTTCTCTGTGATTAATTACCTGTTACAGGCGACGTTTCAAGTCACGGCCAAGTATATTTCCATATTGCACAGGTATGCATGCAAACTAGCAACTGCCACAAAGGTAGAAAATCAATCCAAACTTCTGTGTTAAGTTTTGATGTATGGGCATCTGTATCGTGCAAAACTAAACCTGACTTCCTCTGAGTTACAGCGAGGTTTACCCGAATGAGAAAAGGCCAAATCCAGAGGACATGTATGGTTACAGAAGAGTAAAGTTTTTTGTTCCACTGTGTGTGTGAAGAGTAGAAACCAAACCTATGCAGTGACTGACAGCCTGACAGGTTCCCATCTGACTTTTAATTTTTGATGCTTCTCAACTCTTCCTATTTCCATTCACCTCTCAGATTTTGAAGTTGCGTGCCTATTTCTCCCCCTCTCACTCTCCCCTATAATACTCTCATTTCTCTGTCCGAGGCTGCTTCTTGCCTCAGCCCTTTCTACAGATTCACACTGGATTTTTGGTCATCTTTCTTTCTCTCTGTGCTCAAGTCTGTATTTTTTTTCTCCCAGCAGCCTTTTTTTTTTCATCAGTTCACACATACGTTCAATTTTAATGCCTCCCTCTCTGTGTGTGGTTCATTTCATTGTGCTAAAGGTCCAGAGAGGCTACATAATAGCCTTAGCTCAAAAAAGATGATAAGCTTGTTTCACCTATGCATGACTGATCCTCCGCGGTGATATGAAATCATTTGTAAAAACAATCTTCTATTGAATTATGGACCATTGCCAATTTCAGCCTCAGATACTCTGTAGCTGTTTTCTTGCAGATGAAGCAAAAAGACATTGAGAAGTACTCTGTACATGATGAGATTCTTACATTATATGACTGGGTCACTTCACACACATGCGCTCATACACGCTGCATCCAAAAATGGTTGGAGCCAACAAGGGGATTACACGTCCTTTACCTTGCCCCTTGCAGGAAAGCAATTTATTTTTCTGTGCCGCCTGGAGCGTAAAGTTATCAGCAAATGTAATCCTAGCAGGCCAGTTGCCAAAAAGCTCCTCTAAAGCCTACTCTGCATAAACCAGGGGAGGTTGAGATGAATGCACAGTCACACAGTGCACTGGATAATCTTCGCTCTCTGTTCTTCTGGGACGGGTGGGGACGCACAATTACTGCGCTGCTGCTGCCGTGGCTCACACCAAACCCCTCAAGCCTCGAGTGATAAAACGAGATGGCATGAGAGAATCGGCAATTAAGCTAAGCACGGAGAAAGCAGCTTTGGAAAGAAAAGCAAATAATAGTCCAGCCTGTTCTCAATCAAGGTGTCAAATATTTCCATTTTTGGCAAAACTGGTCTCACAAATACACAAAAAGTGTCCTTTGGAGTCAGTGATACACTGGGTTTACGTCATTAATGAGATGGCTCTCAGGTGGAGGGATACTCTGGAGAGAAGAGGAATAAAAGTCAATAGAAGCAAGATGAGAAACTTGGGTGAATGAGAAGGAGTTGGAGTTTAAATACCTGGTGTACCAACGTAATGGACAGTGCAAAAGAGATGAATAAGAGCATGCAGACAGAGTGGAGTGAGTGGAGACCTGCATCAGGAGTGATCTTTGACAGAAGTATGGACCAAGAGTGAAAGGGATGGTTTACAAGGTGGTAGTGAGACCTGCTGGGTGTGGTTTGGAGACAGTGGCACTAACAGAGATGGAGGCCAAGCTGAAGGTGGCAGAGCTGAAAATGCCAAGATTTTAATTGGCAGTGATGGACAGGATTAGAAATGAGCAGCTCAGGCTGAGATGGTTTGGACATGTGCAGGGATACGTCAGATGGAGGCAAAGGGAGCAGCCAGAAGAAACTGAAGATCATTCAAAAATAGTCATCAGCACCTTTGGAACATTCTATTGTGAAATTCTTTTCCAAGTTTACATGGAAATTTAAATTTTAATCAAGTTCCTCATGGTGTCCATATTTCACCTCTAAGAAGTCCCTTTTTTCCATCACCTGGTGGAAGCAAAGGTTCAAATCAGCCCAGCAAAAACACAGGAGGAAAATCAGGATTCTCACAGTGGCTCCACACTGGCTCTATGTGAAGGTGGTTTTGGACAACGGCAGAAGACAGACAGACTGTGAAATTGTAGTGTTTCTATAGCCGCGTCACTTTCTGACTGCCACATCTGCAAAGTCAACTCAAATGCAAAATTTAAAGCAGTTAGAAATGCTGTGTGACTGCAACCAATGAGCGATAGAGCGATAGAGTCATGCAGGTACTGATTCTATGTCTTCAGCTTTCTTGAAATTTCACAAAGCAACGCTGCTTAAACCTACTTAGAATGAGAGGTCAGAAAGAGAATCGCTGCAGAAAATCTTGGTAGATTATGCATCAAAAATAACAACCAAATCACGTATTTCCAAAAATGTACCAGAATCTACTAGAGTCAACTTTAATGACCAAGTACATGCACACACAGAAGGAACTGAGCAATGGTTTGGGGTTTTTTTTTGTTCTAAACAGACAAGACCGACAAAAGACAATAACAGCACGTGCAGCATATTTACATTTATATGTGCAATAGTAAGGTGCAGATTGCAAAGAC
Organism: Hemichromis elongatus; assembly: GCA_015108515.1. Lineage (NCBI taxonomy): Eukaryota > Metazoa > Chordata > Actinopteri > Cichliformes > Cichlidae > Hemichromis > Hemichromis elongatus. Next base: position 38,231 of record VUQR01036291.1, read on the forward strand.
GTTGGAATAAATAACGCAATGAACAAATAGATAAGGGATATGTGCCATTGTACACATGTACCACAAAATGAGCGCAGATGACACTGACACTGTGAATGTTTTAAGAGTTGACCAGAGTGACAACCTGTGGGAAGAAAGTGTACAGAAGTCTGCTTATTTTGGCGTACAGGGCTCTGTAGCACCCACTACAGGGGAGGAGTAGGAACAGGTTGTGTCCAGGGAGCGATGGGTCTGCAGTGATGTTAATGTCAAGAAAAGTGTCACTGTAAGAATGAAAAAAGCAATTTAAACTGGTTTACCAACATTAAAATCTGGACAAGGTTATAACAAAGATAAATGAATATTAAAAAATTTTTAAAAAATAAATCAAAGAAACCACAGTAACCAAGTATCAAAGTGTCATATAATTCACCATCTTCAGTGTTTTACTGCACATCTTCCAACTATAACAGAAATTTGATTTAAACAATCATGTTGCTGTAGAGTCACATCAGCATTATTATGTTTATACATTAGATATTTCATATGTGCGGTACTAGGTTATTTTTAGGCACTGAAGGCTTGTGTTTACATCTGAGGTACTGCCTACGTCGACCTATAAGACCCTTTAATTACATTTTACATTTGATGAATAATTTTGTGAAATGCTCAGAATTTGAGCACTAATTGCCAAATGAATGGAGTCAGCCTAGTTGGAGAGAAGAGACACCCTGTCCTCGATGGTGCACGGATAGTCCCAGCAGCTTTTCTCACCATCATTATCTGGAAATAGCCCAAAAGGCTATTGTACATTTCTGCACAATAAAAGGTGTAAAGCAACACACTGAAGTTTTTTTTCTTCTTTTTTTTTTGTTTACCAATTTGGGATTGACTCCTAAACTCATCCAGACTGTAACTTTAGATGTGACTTTAGAGGCTAATGGGGTTTTGATGCTTTGGAATGAGACTTCCTGTAATTGCATCTCCAGAAGTGCTGTATATCGTTATGATTTTATCTCCACGGGGACTTGTAACCCTGTTATCGGCTCCTCTTAAAATTCCTTCTTTATTACACAGTTTTGTTGTACTTGATGAAGAGCCTATTTAGGTTCAAAACAATGCAATAAAGGAGGAATTTACAGGGAGCACAAAACAGTGTTAAAGTCTCTTGGGGAGAAAGAAATCAGGTTTTGTGTACTCTGCACCTGAACAAGATAGATGTGTCTGTTTTTCGATCTCGCCGTACGTTTCCAAACAAGTGAACATTACAAGTGTGACTGAGTCTCACGGTGCAATTATGAGAAAAAAAACAGAAGAAATGTGTTGCAGGTGTTGTACGATAGTGTCAGCGCAAGGCTCCTCGTGATTATTTACACCAAAACTTTGAATGCATGCGGATGAAGCTTTCAGACTGGAGGTGGAAAAAAATCCCCTCGGGGAGGCCTGCTGTGACACACCGAGTCCTGGGTGGTCTCGACTTCCTGCCAAGAAATGTCTCTGGCACCTTCCAGAAACCTCGCACGCTCATTACTTCTGTCAGCTCGCATCTCCTCTGCCTCTTCCCTCAACCCTTCCTTCTATTTTTCCTCATTAAACAAGTGCTGGTATGAGACTTCAGTCAGCTTAAATCCACCTTAATAGCTTTAAGGCAGGCATTCACTGATTTAAAGTCACAATAATTCAGACTCCCACTTTCCACTGGTGCTCTTTTGTTCTCCAGAGCAAAACTGTGTACTGGGGAAAAACAAGGGGGTGGGGTGGGGTGGGGGGTCTGCTCTCATTAAAGCAAGTTGGAGGTTAAAAGAAATGGCTGAGACACTCAAGAGAGTTTGTGTTTGGAAATTCGGCTCTATAGAACACATTATTAAACCTGGATGCATGCAGGGTAAAGACATTAACAGCTGTGAACATACCTGCAGCATTAACATACTGTAGACTCTGGATTAATGCAAGAGGAACAAATTATACACATAATGGAAAGGAGGCAGGACAGAAGCTGCATAAATGCATGAAGTGCAATTTCCATAGAGGGCTTGTCCAATGGCTGCTTCTGTATACAGTACATGTGTGGAAGCAGCATAAAACAAAGCTGCCTGCTGCTGTCAAACCTATTTAAGGATGTTCGGCGAGCTTTTGCACTGGGAGGTCTGAAATCCTCCAGACAATATTCATTAAGGTATGAAATCGAGCTGCACAACTGCCAGACTGTAATCACTTTGTGGTTGCTCTCTGCTCACTAACCCACCCCTCTCTATTTCTACCCATCATCCCCTGGAGTCCCTGTAGGTCTCCCCCACTCAATAGAGGAGCTCATTTCGGAGTGTATTAGCAATCCCACAGGGTTTTAGCTCACCGAGCCATAGTTTTATTTATTGGCCAATGACTAGAAATGTTGGGAGACCTTTGAGATAGATACGTACAGTAGCAGTTAATACGGACACTCATGTATTGCATACAGAGAACTGAGCCTTCCTTCATGCAGTAATACCGGTTTATTTGTATTCTTTATGCTGCTGCAGAGGATCGATCTATCCATCCTGCATCAACTCTTAAAGAATTATAAAAGAAAAACAGACAAAAGCTTTTCTGTTACTAGTTTATTCACATTCTAATTTTGACTTTAAAAGCAATTTAGCACTAAAGCAGCATTAAAAGCTTTAAGCCCATTAAAACTCAGGCATTAAAAGCTGGAGTAATTTAGTTTAACAATTGTACCAAGTATCTCCATTCTGGCAAGACGAAAGCACAAACACGAACTTACTGTTTTCTACTCACAGGTCGGAATCTGTATTAATTTTTTTCTGACATTCGTATTAATTGGGCTGAAAAGTTTATTTAACCTTTGGAATGACCATCATTCCCTTCACAGTGAAGCTGTTGTTAGAGTGAGTATGCTCCCTCTAACAACAGCTTCTTCAAATCTACACAAAGTTATGCATTCCCATTATTTCAATGAGATTGGGAGTAGTAGAGGTGCCCCTTCTTATAGATAAATGCATATATCATCTAGCTGGTCACAATCCTTCTATAGAAAGACCATGTCTTGATCTTGACAACTTTCAGAATAGTTTATAAACAGCAGTTTAGAGATTTATGGAAATGGCTTGAAAAGCATTTCTAACATCAAAGTGAGACAAAGCTTCTACAATTTGAAGGTATTCTGGAGGAGGGAGGCCTTCATCAAAAAGGTGAAAAAAAGCCCACAAAAAGCAGCAAAATACCTGCAGAGATTGCCTTCCGTCAACAAAGCCCACCTGGGTCAGTTCAAAGCAGCTCTGTGGACACCATAAAAACAACAGCAAACCAGGACAACTTATCCAAAGCTAGTGAATAAGATAAGCATTGTTGAGGTGTCACGAACTGCAACACGAAACATCTACTTGAAGCTTTAAGAAGAGTTCAGATAATTTTCCCAACTTGTGAGCGAATTCTTTTTCTCCTTCACAGAAACTTAAAAGAGTTCATGTGTGTATTTCTTTTTTTTTATTAAATGAAATTTGTTTGTTCAGTTGTCACCATGTCACCGCTCAGGTGTTTTCATCTGAAGGTTGGATGATGGTTCACCAGATGGTGATGGCACACATGAAGGTTGTTGTTGACCCTGTTTGCAAATGCTGGACGGGCCAAACGTTTCTTTAAACAACGTCAAATCTGACACAATGAAACGGAAATTAACCAGTGCCACTGAGCAAATGTCTAAAGTTATTTGTGTCCTATGCTTCATATTAAAAGTTTTTCTCCCATGCAACATTTGAAATTAAAAGTGGAGCTAAGATATTAATATGCAACTAAGTAATGGCTTGGACAGTACAGTACATTTTATATGTTTTTTGGCTGTTGTTACTATTTTTCTCCTATGTGTGTTAACTGATTGACAGGAGGCAGCAGGTGCAGAATAATACAACATACTCATTTTTTTTTTTACTAGTTTGATATAACAAAAAAAGTTTAAAGTCTAATTAAAATGCAACGATTTTCAAGTTATTTCACTTCCAAATAAATTTTTTCTCGAAATCAATGTTCGTTTGATGACTGACAGAAAGGAAAGGGGCGAATACAGGCAGAAATACCAAAAAGATATACAAATGGAAGCACATATTGTACTTTTATCTAAAGACAGCAAAACTTTACAAACTTTTCTATCCAGTCCTGCAGGGGAGATTTAGCCAAAGTGCAGCAAAAGATGAGCAGACATCTAATAAAATGCAGGGCCTCTTATGTCTGTACAATATGTGAGTACATTTGGTGCTGCTGTGCCTCCAGACAATGACTTGCACCTCTTTCCAGACCCTTAGCACAACCACAATAATACAACGACCCCGGTGAGAACTCCCTGCCTCATCAGTCTATGAAATATTCAGACTCAATCTACTGGAAAATACTCCCAGACAGTTTATCCCAGGCACCAAAAACATCAACTGCATCCGACTGTTAAACTGCTCGCTATTACCAGCTGGGGAAATCCATCTTTCTTGGTGTCAAAACAACATGCTGACCAACACAATCCAGAAGCCACTATAGGGCACATGAACTTCTGTGATACTCACAGCGACAGTGTGTTGGGTCGTGCTGATAGGAGGCAGGCGGACAGGAAGCCAGGCACTCACTCCTATCGGGGTTCAGCAGGGGCAGCCTGGAGCCGCAGGCCTGACAATCCCACCTGCTGGAACAGGTGGCACAGGATGATTGGCAGGCTGCAGGGGAGACAAGGGAGAGAGGGGAACCAGCGGCTGTCAGTCACTTTGGAAATAAATTTTCACTTCACACATGAGTTACAGGACTGCTTGTCATATCTTAGTCCTTGTTCCTGCAGTGGAAGGCAAAGGAAAATGGATGTGCAGCTCATCAAAAGTGAACCCAGTAACTCATTAAATCCAGTGAATGACTTCAAATTCCCTGACATGCTGGCTGGGGTCTTCTAAGACTTTGGAAAAGTTTGTTGAGATAACTATACTAGGCTAGGCCATGATTTTCTAAAAATGGTCTTATTAAAGACCTCAGGCTTCTTAACATCTTTACTTTAGCACTAACAGTTGTTTTGTGCAGTGAAGTGTACCTATACCCCAAAGAGATCAACTTTTTGGTATTTCCTTACCTGGGTCATCAAGCATGCATCAAGACAAGTGAATCTATAGACATCACTGTAAGCGCCAATGAAACAAGAGCAACCAGAAGAAGGGAAACAATGCAATGTGGAGGCTTCTGTTGTTTTTAATAGGAAATCTCAACATTATAGAATAAATAGCAACTAAATGCCTTTGAAAGCTCACAGCCACCCACACAGACAAACATAAGTACAAGAAGAAGAGGAAAAAGAAGAAGAGGAAGTAGAGATAAAAAAAAGCTAAAGGAAAAAATATTCCCAGAAAGATTAAAAGAAGTCTGAGAGGAAGCAGAAAGTGAGTGGGTGAGATAATCTTATCAACAATGTGAGTTCAGACTCACAACTTTATATTCGCCCACATGCACAAAGTAAAACGAAATAAAAGAAGAAGAAACTTGCACTGTGATAACAAACACAGAAATGATGACTGTGACTGTGTGCAGTGCACCACTGATACAAGCAAAGTGACCAAAATGTGTAAGTTAAAGTTGGATAATAATATTTATCATCCTGTACTTAAACAAATGTCATTTTCAGGATTCCAGCAAATGGCCTATTTGCTGGAATCCTGAATGGCTTTTAGTGATGACGTTCACGCTTGCTGATGATCACTTAATCAAGCACGTTGATTAGCAGCTCCTGGGTGCTACTTATCCTTTTAGGGATGGAAACAGTGAGGGTGTACTTAGTTTTTCAAAGAGTCCTGTCAGAACTTTTTCACATAACTGTAGATTTAAAAGCGAGTCCTACCTGCACATACTCGTCCTTCGGCGTAGAAGCCCACTGGACAGATAGACAGGCAGCGGCCAAGATGAAGTAAGGCCTGTGGGTCCCTGCAGCTGTCACAGTGATCAGGCGTTCCCGAGCACGACAGGCAGTCTGCGTGGCACTGGGCTGTAAACACACGTTCAGTTTATTTAATGTAAAGATTTCAATAATAACTTTGCATTTTTGGTGAAATTCTGGATATTGGACTCAACTTTATTCATGATTCAAGTTTATTCTACAAACCTGGGCAAACACCGTTGGTGCACGCAGGAGCACTTGGTACTCCCTCGGTGACACACACATTTTGACATTTAACTTTATGCTAATTATATCTAAAAAAAATTGCCTGTGCTCTGACACTCTGCAGAGGCAGACACATTAAACTATGCAAAACCACACACAGAGACACCCACACAAGCGATTTATTTATTTTTTTATGAATTCCATCCAGTAATTTGGTTTTACAGTCAGACTGTGTTAGCAGCAGCACATTTTACTCAGCTAACATGTATCCTGTGGGGAGATTTTGAATGCCCGTCTGCTGTCTGCCAGCAACTCCACTGGTGCACTGTGTGATCAAGAGTTAAAGTGCTTTCTCTGCCCACACGGTTCCCCATTGATCCAGTATTTTCCCATGTATTTATGATGCTATGCTAGACTGTTTCATTCATTTGCCAACTTAAAAGTCACTCTTCACTGTGTAAGCCACTATAGACTTAAAATGTTCTTTTTTAATAAAGCATACAGGTAGGGGTGGATCAGGTGAGCTTGACTCTATAGACTATGGCACCTGGGCGCTTCCCATGATGCACCTTTTTTTCACTCTGCCCTTCTACACCACTATGAATTTAATCATTGGTTAGTATTAATCTCTGGCTCTCTTTTTTCCTGTCTCCTTCTCCTCACCCCTAACCCCTAACCGGCCAGGGCAGATGGCTGCCCCTCCCTGAGCCTGGTTTGGCGAGCTTTTTTCCTGTTAAAAGGGAGTTTTTCCTTCCCACTGCCGCCAAGTGCTCATTCATATGGGGTCATCTGATTGTTGGGGGTTTCTCTGTATCATTGTAGGGTTGGTTATAATTTGGCACTCTATAAATACAATTTAATTCTAACTTGCCTGTTAAAGATACCTAACAGGTTTCCTTTCGTGAGTCAACAATCTGGTTAAATTCTGGCATGATTTTCCTCCAAGCCTTTGAATGTACGTCAAAAGCTACTTTACAGCTGTGCACATGTGATGATTTAGGAGTGCGAGGTCTGCCCCATAACCATTGTTCCCAAGAGTGTCACTCACAAACACAAGACACTTGCAGCTTTGTTCAAAGAGGCAGAATTTGATACCCATGAATGAATGAGAAGATGCTTGTTTTCATTAGATGGCAGGCTCACGGGTTAAAAGAAAATAGAAAAGTCCTTTGAAACTTTTCACAGACTATGTGTAAAAGGGATACGTTTAGATTTAAAAACTAAACAGCACTATGTAAGGAAAAAATGACTAAGCAAACACCAGATGGTACAGGCAAAATCAGTGTTGATGCTAGACTGATTCTACTAGTTTTAAGTAAAAAAGAAAGTTGTATGTAAAAAGAGCAAGCTCGCCTTAGAAAACAGGTCTGTTTATCAGCATGCAGATCCTCCATCAGGCATATGCATTTCGCAGATGCTGGTCTCAAGTTCAGATATAATCTCTTTCATTTGACAGTGAAAATGTATTTCTGCAGTGTTCAGTCTTACATCCCTAAAAATGGACTTTAAAACTGTTCACCCAGAAAATTGTATCAGAAAGTGACAAAAGTAAAAAATAAAAACAAAAAACTAGTTATGTGATCATTTAGAAAAGCTCTGATTGGTCATTCTTTTTACCTACACACACTTTTTTCATTGCTCTTTAAGGCTAAATCAAAACACTCATAACATAAAAACTTAATTTCCTATGGAACTGGTAATGTTTTATTTTCTGATTGAAGTCAGATTTCTTCTGCAGCTGAGCTTTCTGTGGCATGAAAAAAAACTGCAGGATCTCATCTTAAAATAAAATTTATATCTAAAATGAACTGGTAAAAAAAAACACTCACTGTCTTTTGTTAAACTTTTGCTACAGGTTTTGATGCGCCCAGGTTTCATCTGGAAAATGACCTGCCCTTTAAAAGCCAAAAAAACAACCTCTTAAAAATTATTACTTAAGCTCGGGAGCCTGCCATCTCCTGAAACTACAGATTCGAGGAAGACAGCAATAATAACACTGTCGTATCTGAATTGCAGAACAAGCAAATGCATGCAGCCTCTTGTCAAACAATAAGCGAGGTTGCTTGCACTTGATTGCACTGTGATTGCTCCATTCATTATGTGAATGCATTGAGTAAATAAAGTGCTTGCCACTAGAAGAAATGTGACTTAGGGATCTGATTAATGTGACAACTGCAGAACAAAGCAGAACAAGAAAAGAAGAAGAATGAAGAAAACACAAGAGAAAAGACAAGAAACGACTCAAAGCACAATGAACAAGAGCGACTGTGAGGGCAAGAAAGTGGGACGATAACACGAGAAAAATGAAGATGAGACTTAACGGCCAATAAGGCTATCAGTAAGCCAGGATGTACTGTTCTAAGTATATCTGTCCATCTCTTCTCCTATTCCAATACCACTCGTTACACCCTCTCCCCGACTTCATTGTCCTTTATAGCTTCTTTCGTTCTCACCCATCCATTTCCTTTCCATCTGCCACTCAGTCTCACTTTTTGACCTCCCTTTTCCTCCCACAACTGGAGCTATGTGCAAAAATTAGAGTTTAGGAAAAAGGATGTCAAGTGAGAAAATGGGAGGCTAAGACACTTAGCACTGCAAGTTTTGGCCGGCTGATGGCTTTACCAACTAATATGAGTACCAGCCAAGTGTTGACATCTTTATTAAGCTAGGCTCTCCTGCTTTGTCACTCTTCTCCATGTTTTTGAACATAGACTTGCCTGTTGTTTATTTACTTTCCGGCTCTTTAAAACGAGCGGCGAAATGGCGAGACAAAGCACTGAATGTGTCAAATGGAATGATAATGAGGTGGAGCTGTTGCTCCGAGTCACAAATGAGTACATATTAATCTTCAACACGGCCACTAAAAACTTATTGACTGAAACTAAACTGAAACTGAGCAAACAAAACAACTGCGGTACGATGCCGTCTGACCATCTTAGTTAAAGTGGTCACATGACTGCATCATATGACTAACATACGTCACCGTTTTAATAAAAGCTCCGTTCTTGCCATCCACACTACGCGAAACGCTGCGTTTTTAAATTGATGCGTTTTCGAGACCGTTTCCAAAAAAGCTCTGTTTTCCCTCTGTCTCAGTGTGGACGGGAGGGCGAAACGGAGAAAAAAAAGATGCGTTTTCAAACGAAAACGCATTAGTGTGGACGTAGCCTGAG
>VUQR01036292.1:0-12282 GCA_015108515.1 Hemichromis elongatus
TTAATTTACAGGTATTTGTAACACGTATGAACATAACGCTAACTTTGAACAGTTTTACATGGAAATTCATTTGATGGCAATAAACTAAATAACAATAACAATTAAACAAGAATATTTCTAATACACCAAGAATATTTAAAGAAGGGAAATCAATATTTCCAGTTGTTCACACAGGATTAACCTGAGTGACCTGTACCTGGACTGTCCCTCTAACAACTGTAATAGATTACAGGAAGTCTCTGGCATTGTTGTTGAATCTGCCAAAGCAAGATCAGACGTGGATGGATGTGGTGCTGCAACTGAGACCTGTGGTTTGTCTTTTCTGGTCAGCGAGTGGAGAATCACACAGGGTGGTCTGCAAAGAGCTCGAGGATCCATCCACAGGGTTTGCAGGGCCGGCTCAATCGACGGCTGCCACACCACTAAGATGTTTACAGAAATATGCAAGTTGCTTATTTGCTTATAAGACTACTTTGTGTCTTCCTTTTATATTTTATTTTCCCTTGCTGTAAGAGCTTTGTAACATTGTAATTTCTCATCTGTGGGATAATAAAGGTCTATTCTATTCTATTCTATTCTATGACACAGAGAGAGGGAGAGAAAAGGAAGGGAAGGGAAGAAAACGTGTTTGTTCATGTTTTTTTGGCAGACACTGACAGTTTTCTTGTTAATGCTCTGCCTCTTCTGGATCTTCACTTTTAATTAAGTTGGATAATTGGACAGCAGTCTTTCATTTATTGATATTAATAATAGTTTACCCATATTACACTCTTTCAGTCCACCTGAATCACACAAAACAACATATTACAAGCTGCTTTGCTGCTTCCAGTGTCTCAGATCGTATGCAAATATATGGCTGGCTCATTGAATTTGAATTTATTGCATGTTATATCTCTCTGTTCAGATATAATGTCTTACTCAATTTTTTTATCTTTATTCAAACAAGAGCAGTTATTGTTCATTTACTCACTCTGAACTCTGAATGAGCGGCAAAGTAGTTTATGTTCATGTTAACTTTTACACCTCTTATTGAAGCTGCATCATTAATTTCTTCAAGTTAATAGGAACATTATTACAACAGAATAAATGTATGTTTAACCAAAATAATGTCTTTTTGCTGTCTTTTCTATGCTGTTATATTTCTGTATTAAGGGTAGTATGACTGTAGGTAGGTACATAAGGTAAAAAAGGTAGGCAATATAAAAACCTTACATATATTACTATGTACGGTTTTTGTGTAAATCAAGGGTACATGAAATATTCTTCTGTTAACACACTGTGCAACAGCTTGTCACTGAAATGCTATTTTACATGAAATTACATTAGATAGTTTGTCAATACTTAAGAGACCGCCTGGAAACACCAGTTGATGTAAGCTTCTTCACTTTTTGCTACAAACTGCAGAGTGCTGCTGAGTGAGCAGCAGTGTAATGAGTGCTATGCAAAGAGCACTTTTTATTGTCATATCCTTACATGTAGATAATCTGTATCATTGTTTTCAAAACTTCCAGCAATTTCTAGGTCAAAAGGTCACACATACAAGAAAAAGAGAGCTACCTTTAGTTCAGCACATTCTGCGTTAATTAAAGCTATGTTAACATTTACATTGATTATCAGTGTACTGACTGCAGCTCTTTGCCATGATCAATAGCTTTCCAAATTTAGGGGAGAAAACATGTTTGTTCATGTTTGTTTGGCAGAGACTGACAGTTTTCTTGTTTATACTCAGCATCTTCTGGATCCTCACTTTTAACTTAGTTAGCTAAACTAGACTGCAGTCTTTTATTTGCTGTTAGGGTAATAGTTTATCCTTATTACTTTTTTCAGTTCACTTGAATGACACAAAAGAACACGTGACAAGCTGCTTTGCTGCTTTTAATATTGCAGAATGTATGGAGACAAGTTGCTGGCTCAGTGAATTTGAATTTAGTGCATGTTATATCTCTCTGTTCAGATAAAACATAATAAAACATCAAAGTTGATGAGTACTATGTTTTGTTACAACATTCTGACGTTAGCTTCAAATGGTGCCATCGTATTTTGATATCAAGGGGCAATAGAAAGTGCGATGTACAGCTTCTCTCCTTGCTCTTTTAGATGATATATGACATTTGGTTTCTTCAAAGTTTTTTGAAGGACAACTTTGACCTTAGGCACTAATAATGAAGGTCAAGATTAAATGTTTAGAGAACCAAGTTACTAGTATATCCCCTCACAACCTAACATATATATACATGATCTTGATACCTGAACTTGGCCAACTTGTATATTTTGCATACTCTACTTGCATATCTCACACATATCCATTTTTAACTGAAATCTGTTAGGAGCATATGCCTTTATTCAAGCTGCATAGATAGGTGCTAATTATTCACCTGAAAACTATATAATCCACGCTCTGTAACCAAGCACACTAGGACTTCATCAGACTGCTGCCTCAGACTCTCAGTTCTTGCCTTCAACCCAGAAAGTGACCTGATTCACAGCTTGAGCAAGAAAAAAGGTAAGAAACCACTTGTTGTAACAACAGATTCAGTCATCTGATTTGTCCCAAGTCTCATTTAAAACTGCTATTGAATGAATTAGATAAAAAAAAGAAAGAAAGAAAAAAAAGATCAGGTTTGGTTGTTCTTTTACTCCATTTAACACAAAAACCAAAATGTACAATTATGTGGATATGCAGAAGTGGATTTCACTTGAGCCTACTGCTGCAGCAAACACACTCAGAGGAAAGCAAAATCCTCTTTCTGAAACTTCATTATTTGTGCTATTTAATAAGAACACTATTTTTCTTTTTCTTCAACATAGGATCATGGAAACTAAATTTCTCTGTTTGCTGCTTGGCCTGCTTTCTGCTGCGGAACTCTCTGTAAGCCAGAACTTCTATCAAAGACATGTCATTGCTCAAATGGGTCCACAGCAATGTACTGACATAATGACGATGAGAGGAATTGCAGTTGTAAATGGTCAATGCAAAGAAATAAACACATTTATTTTGGCCACTGAACAACAGGTCAATAACATCTGTGGAGGTCATAATGGACAACGACAAGGTGGAGACTTTAGAGTTGTTGAATGCCGACATGATGGTACCAGTGCGCCTCCTAACTGTGTATTTTTGGGTCAAGCCCATGCACACAGAATGATAATTATAGAGTGTGAAAACGGTCTGCCAGTCCACTTGCATAATACAGTAAATAATGTGCAACATGGTTAAACTGTTCTGAATTGTTGCTTAGTGCTTAGTTTGACGTTGACAGCCAACCTGGCTACAATCTCATGTTATTGCTTTTGCTTTAAAAAATAATAAATAATGAAAAGTAAACATTATATAAAACATTATGTTCTGCACTCAGTTATCTTACATAGATTTTCTGAACTCAACTTGCCTTCTGTCTGCTGAATTCATAAAATAAAGTTACTAACCAGCTTTCTGTCTCAGAGAATTTCTGTCATCTAAAAATTTCATGATTTTTAAAAATTATATTTTACCACATAGATTCAAAGTAAAGCCACATTTAGCTCAGTAAAATTAAATAATGAAAAAATTAAAATGAAAAAGTTTTCAATAATGAATTAATTTGCATGTACTTTTTGAGGTAAAGGCTAATGTTTTCTGTACCACCTATAACTGCAGTATACGTGTTTCACTTTAAACCTCTATACCCATATATGCCAAGGAGAATAACTCAGAAAATTAAATATAATCTTTTGCAGAGTCACTACTTAGTGGGCAGAGGATAGTTATCACTTTGCTGGATGCAAATTTGGTTCTTTATGTCATGATATGAGTGAACAGTTCTTTTAGATGCAGTTCATGTGGAAGCCACCGGAGGGTGGTGTTATGCTTACAATAAAAAGTAATGGCGAAACATGAAAGACAGTGTCGTGTCTGCTCCCTGAATCGATATCATACCATGGTGTCAGAAGTGAACTAATAAAGCTATATAAGAGTGTTGCACACATGGAAGGGCTTAAACCGCCAGCTGGACTTGATTTGCTGCAGGGGAACCTCTCGGAAAATTGGAGACGGTTTCGGCAAAGGTTCGAGCTGTATCTCGCGGCTACAGGAGGTTCTAGCAAGTCACCAAAGGTACAGTCTTCACTATTTCTTCATGTTGCTGGAGAGGAGGCGGTTGAAGTGTACAATACCTTCACGTTTGCAAAAAATGGTGATGAGTCACTGACTTCCTGAAAACACAACCCCCAAAAACTGTGAGCCACCATAAAGTCACAAAACTAACTCTTGTCATCACAGGTGTCCATAACGCACTGAGCAGTATCAACACTGGCAAACCTGCTGAACCTGACGGCATTCCTGGACGCGTGCTTTGAGCATGTGCTGAGCAGCTTGCAGGAGTCTTTACCGATATCTTTAACCTGTTAACCAGTGTGTGTCTTCAAGTGCTCATGGTTGCATCGTTAATGTCTGTTCACCTTCTTGCTGTGTGTCTACCTGTGTTCTTAGAATTCTCATACTTTAGTTTTGATATTGTTTTGTGTTCCCTCTGAGCCTGCAATAAAGCAGTGTTTTTGAGTTCCCGTATTGCCTCTTTGCGTCCTCTTCCCCTGCCTGCACACAGACGTTCTATGACAAAACAGCACGACCATAAGCAGTGAAGGATGCATACTATTAAATACACAGGCAGGAACATGATGGAACAGGAACAGGTGGCAACACAGCTGGAACTAATTAGGCAAGACGAGACAAGGAAGTAACCCAGAATACACTAACGTGAGACAAGACCTTCAAAGTAAAACAGGAAATCATCAGACTGAACTCAGAGGCACAGTTCTAACACAGAACCAAACCTAAGAACTAACAAAGACACATCAAGAAATCAAAGATTACTAATACAAAACATAAAACACTGGGTCACCGACCCAGGACCGTGACACTCCTAGCCTAGAATTTATATCTCAAATATTTTTTTTTATCTGACAGTTCAACTGTGACCCAGGACTCAAATCTTTAATACCATTAATGTATCCCAGAGCAGATTAGCTCATGCTGTGCTTTATTTGCCTGTGAAGCCTGATAAGTTTATCTAGTTTGAAATTTTCCGTTTATTATAGAAGCTATAATCAGTGCACAGGGTCAAAGACAGAAATAAAATACGTCACTAAGGAGTTAAAAAACCTCACTCAGCAGATCTTTAGACACTAAGTAATAAAAAACATGGCCGTAAATGAGGCTTCATATTAGTTATCAGATAAACAACGCTCTTCCTGTAAATCACAGGTTTGTCGAGCTGATAGTAAATCTGAACACTGACCTTCTTTAACTCGTCACGGTCTGTGGGACGTGCAAGCCAAGTGTGTTTGAGGACTCCAATGAGGATCTGCAGAGACACAGAGTGTTTCACAAAAAGCTAATTATTTATTAGGCTGATGGCAAACAGGCTGATGAGACAAAGGAAGCAAAACTAAAAGCAAAGCACAATGAACACAAACGTTTAAAGTAGAGGCAGAAAAGTAAAGACATAACAAGGGAAATAACAAGAGCACACCTCTAGTTTAGCCGGAGGCCAGTGTCAGCGATGGCAACGGGACAGATGTGGTGGCTTGGTCAAAGGCTGCAGGCAGGGGTAAAGACCCCCTGGAGGTGAAGTCGGAGGAGATGGAGATGCAGCAGCAGAGGCGGAGAGACTCAGAACTAGATGGTGCCAAACTCCTGGACTTTATGTACAGAGGATGCAGAGGATACTGGCTAGAGCTCAGGTCATGTAGGGTCCTGAGGCTCGGGTGGCTCGAGCAGCACTGAGGGCTCTGGAGATGATTTGAGGGATGCTTGAAACTAAGGCAGGTGGGGTAGCACCCCCTAGGCCTGCACAGGGCTCACAGCTGACTCCTGGCAGCTTGGGCTATGCTGCAGGACACCCAGACATGAAATGAAGCTGTGGTTGGGATCCAGCAGGCCTCAGAAAAAGATTCAGATGGGGAACCATCCTGGGCCCTGGCCAGTCCCACCCCGAGAGCAAGGATTGGTGCATGGTACTCAGTCTGCAGGAAAGCTCTGGCCAAAGCAGCAGTCTCTGGGGATGCAGGCGGGAAAACACAAAACATCATTTGGAAGGCAGACTGAGAAACTCTGACCGATACACATGGTAATGATTCAGAATAAAGAATACAAACAGCCACAGATCTGCTTTGCTTAGAAAAAAAATCTTTCTTAATGTTAATAAAATGAAAACTATAAATAAAAATAAAACTGAAAGCCAAAAAAAATGCGGTTGTCCTGAGATATGACATCCATGGCAACTGTACTAAGGGGAAAAAACAACATAAAAAACAACACTGTGAACCTCCTCTGCATCACGAGTGTTTACTTAGATTTAAAAGGTGGGAAAGGTCATGTTTTATTTTTTTTTCCACTTAAAAAAAATGCAAACACTCTAGTTTTTGATTCATTGATTTATTTTATTTAATTTCATTGGCTTTAATAACTGGAAATCAAACTGAAGAAAATGGTTCAGATGGATATTGATGGATGCGCCTAAGGAGCCAGGGCCACCCACCGTAGGCAGAAGCTTACTGTAGATAGGATGTTTGAGTAGTGCAGCAGTGTGTAAAGACACAGGCACACCATGAGCACATTGCTAGTGTTTCTGTGTGTATTCAGGAAGGTGTTACGCAATATGCAATACACTTGATTATTGATAAAACTGTCACGAGTTTATTACTGCGAAATCTGTAACTGGTTTACAGGATCAAGGGGACATTGATTCAGAGCGTGTCTCTGTTGCACCTAATTTAATAATGAAAAGGCTTTCTGAGAAAACATAACAAACAGTTCGAGGGTGATGAGCCAGACTAAGAGCAATGTGCACTGCAGCATTCATAAGTAAATGCTTCATTGGTTGTGCTTTTTTGTTTGTTTTTTATTTAGAGAGTTGTGCAGAAATCAATATTGTGCTTACCTTTTTCTAATAACAGAAAAAAACATTTAAAATAAAACAGTGAAAACAATCTTACATAAGTGTGTATTCTTAGATAAAATTATGGCAAACATAGTTCAGGAGAAAACATTTTATACTCTTACTGTCATTATTCAATCATTAAAAAAGGAAGGAACCCTGCATTTCCTGAGAAAATGTTGCAGCTTCACTGCAAACGCAGTTATAAATAAAGCCACATTCAGTATCAGGGATCAGCTGAACAAAGTCCTTCATGTAGAACAAACAAGCTGGGCGTCACTCTGGACATTGGATTTCTTTATCTACAGTTTATAACAGGAAAACTCAAATTACAATTAAACTTTAACTTGCATGGCTCCTAACAAGCACGTAGGCGTTGAGATAGAAATGGTTATATGATCCAGAGGAAGTGTGTTTCCCCCCCCCCATTTTTTAAAAAGTCTATGTTTCAGCAGCTAAAATAAATCATATGGTGTGAAAACACAACATGGACTGAGGTGATCCCGTGAACAACGGCTGAGCAGAAGTTTAGATGGTTACTATATCCTGTTTAAACACGATCCTGTTGGCAGCACATTCACCTCATCGACTGTCTTCTGTTCACTGTTAAACGCACATTTAACTCAAACTCATCAGATCTACGATGGATTCACTGATGTCTGATTTTGTACAGACCAGAATTGTTTAATTATTTAATTAAGGGATTTGTTTGACACAGTTTAAACACAAGAAGAAAAGTAAATTAAGTTTCTTCTCTTTAATTTCAATAAACAAACAAGAAAAAAATCAAGATTTTTTTGTCTATTGTCACTCTTATAGTTCCAAAAGCTTTTTCTGCTTACAATATATAACTATAATGCATTTACTGCATCCAGTGACTTGTCACTATGAGCCCTTTACTCTCATACTGCACAGGGAGCAGGTTTCTACTGTTAAAACAATAAAAACTCAAACTTAAAATGTGTGAAACAAAATAAAAATTCAATTCATTACAGCCTGTTAATAATTCTCAGCACTGACTTCAGGTGTGTGTTGTAAACAACAGTAAAAAGCCAAACTCAAACCGAGCAGATATCACGCATGTGTCACAAAATACTGAATTCATCTCAACATTTATAAAAGAATAGAGAAAAAAGAACTCTGGAAAATGTTTTCATGCTCCACTGAACAACCTGTGAACATGAGTGTTGGGCACAGCAAAAGGTGGTGTATTTTTTCTTCTTTTTTTATTATTAGAAAAAGAAAAGGGTTATTTTGATACTTGGAAAGAAAACCTGAAGACAATGCTGTGCTGGGCCCTTGGCTGAGGTGGGTGGGCCTAAAGAGCCAGGGAGGCGGAGTATCACATTACAGCTGTGTATAAATCCACAGAGGAAATGCTAGTTATACCTAATACACTGTCACTAGTTTTTGTTTCTGTAAAATCTGAAGCTGATTTAAAGGATCAAAACAGGAGACATCACTGGTAAAAACGTTTGGATTAATTTAGAGAGTGCCTCCGTTGCACCTAATTTCTTAATGAAAGGGCGACTTTCTGCGTGCACACAGAAAATGCTGAACACCAAACGGACAGTCTCTGTGTCTATGCTGCTGGGCCTAATCACAGCATCTCAATGTAAGATTATTCACTTTTTATTCCCAGTTAAACAGCTTCTGTTTGCTCTCACTCACCAAACTGCAAACAGCCTGCTGCTGCTAGAAGCTGCAGAGTCTCTGGAACACAGCTGTGGTACTTTGGTGTTTTTACTTATGTGATTTAATGTTTAATGCTCTTTAAGATCAGCTAGATTTGAGAAATAATGAATGGACTTTGTATCAGCTCACATTTAGGTTTCAAACTATTATTATTTTATCTATTTATTATTTTTAATCTAACCAAAGAGAAAGCAGAAATGTGTGACATGTTTTTGATGATACTCACTGTATATTTCTGCACTATTGGACTTTGGTTTTAGCAGCCTGGTCAGCAGCCCGCTGCAGTTCAGAGAGCGGCTCAGTCTGAGGGCAGTTTGACTTTTGAACTGCTTCTAAATGTCTTTGGTTCTTTCCAACAGTGAGCCAATAAAGTATGAGAGAGAGCAGAGCTCAGCAGTGTCGCTGTAGCTCACCTCACTGATCAGTGTAGATGTGAGAAGCTGCACTTTGACCTTTTTAACCCTGTCAGCTTTTTGTTGTTTTTATTCTTTCAGACCACAAAAACATCACAGCTGAATCTGGAAGGAACGTCACTCTGACATGTCGAGCTTCAAACACCTCCATCGTAGCTGTAGAGTGGAGCAGATCCAACATAAGGACAGAATATGTCCTGTTATGTCGGGACGGGCACTTTGACCCTCACAAGCAGCATCCATCTTTTCAGAACCGGGTGGATCTGCAGGACAGACAGGTGAAGGATGGAGACGTGTCTTTGATTCTGAAGGATGTGACGATTAATGACACTGGAACATACGAGTGTCATGTCTTCATGGAGGAAACACGCCTGTGGAAATCTATTAGCACCATTAACCTGAGTGTTGTTGATCCTCCAGGTGAGTAGAGTTGGGTGTGTGTGATCAGAGGTGAAGCTGCTTCCTGGTTGTTAATCTTGTTGATGAGACTTTGTAGTAATCAGCTGACACCTCACACCTGTTTCTCACCTGCAGGTCCATCAGGAGCAGAGGACATTCGATCTGTTGGACCGATCGTTGGTCTGTCGGTTTCAGCTGTGATGATTTTTGTGGCCTTTCTTATCTATAAAAATCCAGGAAAAAGAAAGAAAATATTTTTGGTTAATTCATTTCATAAACAGACACAATTATGTTTCTTTAGAAATAAAGAAGCTAATATTACAGTTATTTAAAATGCCTGCCTTTATCGCCTGATACGCTGAGATAGAGGCCATAAGAGGATTCCCCTAAAGGGTTAAGACAACCCCCCCTCCTTGAATTGCCACCTTACCGTGGTGGAGGGGTTTGTGCGCTCAGACGATCCTGGGAGCTGAGTTGTCTGGAGCGTTCAGCTCCTGGTAGGGTCTCCCATGACAAACAGGTCCCAGGTGATGAGCCAGACTGAGAGCAATTCATGTGCACTGCAGCATTTATCAGTATTTATGGACTGTAAATGCTTCATTTATTTTTTCTTTTTTGTTTTTTTTTGTTTACAAAGAAATGTGCAGAAAGCACTTATTTTTTCTGTTTTTAAACTGTTTTTTAATAAAAATATATTTTAAATAAAACATTACAAAGTCTCGCATGTGTTTGGTTTCTTTTGAACTCTCAGGTATGACACTAGAAATCACATCACCAACATTTCAGGATGAAAGATTACAGACATTTGTTGTCGTGATGCAAGCACAACAAAATTAAGGCTTATAATATAAAGGTCAGTGCCATGTCAGTAATGCACTTATGAAGTAGTAACTGACCCTGCGTATCCAGAGAGCATGCTGCAGCTTTCAGTCTGAAAACTCTACAGTAGTAGAAACGAAGGATCATTGACAAACAAGCCATTATAAATACACGCCCTAATATTTGTATTTGTACAGTGACTGGTACAGTCTTATGTGGGGCTGTTAGATATGATTTAAAATAAACACACATTCATAGGGGGGTGGGAGGGGCCAGAGCTGTAGCCTGTATTAGATCCCCCAAAGCTGCTAAAGACCTGAAACCAGCTGACCTGTCTCAGCGAAACAGAACAACGAAAGAGAAACAGGACTGAATGAAAGAAACCTCAGAATAAAACTTACTGTTAGTCCAGCACAGACAAAAAAATCTTATATTTACAGTCCTGTATGTTTTCTATTATTATTTTTTAGTTATTGTATTTATGTCTTATTTATGCTGAATTAGACCAAATCTACCTGTGGGTGCAAATAAAGAAACCTGAAGCCGATCCGCAAGTGTAAAAATGTTTTTAATGGTCGGACGGTCTGTGAGAGAGCAGCTCAGTTCTAATTACAGAGTGAATGTGATCAGTGTTAGCAGCCGATGATCACAATACCAGGTAAAAACCTCACAAAGAGAACCTGCAGCACTGAGGGATGAAAAACAACCAATGAGCTGACCTTAACTCAGGCATTAACTGATGTAAACAGTCGTAAAAAAAGCTCCATGCATTATCTGGTATGAGATGGACAAAGTCTTTTTTTGCAAAACATGTTTATCAAAACAAAAGCTGAGAGTAACTCTAAATGTTTACCTTCTTTATCTACAGTTTATTACAAGGAAGCTCAAGTTAACATCAAACTTTAACTCACACTGCTCCTGGTGAGCATGTACGTATTAGAGAGAAAAACTGGATGAGATCCTTCCAGCCGTCATGAAACAGTCCCCAGAAACATTTTTCTAGTATTCAATAAGCTCATAGTGCTAAACTTTATACTCTTAGTGCTCAAGTGCAGAGTTTGTGTATTGAAATATGATTAGATCAACAAAGTTGGTTCTCTGAAGAGACTGCTTAGAATTTTCTATGTTAAGGCAAAGGTCAAGGGTCACAGTCTGTCAGAGTAAAGTATTCTTTAATCTTACTGACACTCAGCCTGAGTGTTCAAGTTTTTCAACTTCTTTTTTTCAGATCAGACTCATTTCTGCTTTTAGTTTTCTTCACATCAGTTCACACACTGCTGTTATATGTATGGCAGTTGTTGCGTTTGGTGTTTCAAAAAAGAAAATCCTCAACTATTCTCTGAAATGTTATATTTACCCTCAAAGCCATCTCCTGTTATTTAGGACATTTAGAGCAAAAGTCTCAGTTTAATTCAAAAAAAGGGAAAAAAATGTTGTGAGAATTACAGATAACAGATTAACCGATGGGGCTGTGGGCCGTCAGCGTGTTTCTACTGCTGTTTGTACAAAAATGTTTTGTACACACTATATTTAACATATATCCTTTGTAGGAATGTGAGATTTATTATGGAGTGAAAATAGTCTCAAAAGATCCGTGCATGCGTAAACTACATTTCGTCTGTAACTTCAAATTCGTAAAAGATTTCCATCCATAACTTTAAATTTGCACACAGAGTTACAAGCGGACAAGGAGTTTTGAGACTCATTTCACGTCTCAAGATTCGTGCGTGCACGAGGCGTTTAAGGCTGGCAGAATGCTGGGTCATCAGAGTGTTCTTCCACATTAGCTCCAACTAACAGATAAAGCTTCTGCTAAATGAAAAAATATGTATCCAACAAGCAGACACACAAAACGTAATCTAAAATGATCCATAAAACGACTCATTCTAAGGTAGTAAACCGTTTGTGTTTAATGTATAATTGGCGCACAGGTTGTTTTGCTGCAAAAATCCGGACAGTAGCAAGGCTAGCAGGGAGGAAAGAAGACAGATGGCGGCGCACCTCGGTGGTCAACCTTCAGAGGTAATTATACATTAAAC
>VUQR01036293.1:0-14475 GCA_015108515.1 Hemichromis elongatus
TATATTTGTTGTCAAGCAAGATTTTGAATTTTCATTCACATCCCAGAGCACAGAAAGGAAACACTTGCTTTTTGAGGCACCTTGGTTGGCAGGACATCTAATTAACATCAGTAAAAAAAGCAAATAATCAAAGATACAGCTTGACACTGGGTTAAGTGGTTAAGTGCTACGTACGAAAGTAAGCAAGAGGAATAGAAAACATCAGTGCAAAATTAGTGAAGGAAAGTTTTGCAATGCGTTGCGTGGGTCCATCTATATGGATCTGCATGTGCGCAAAATAATCTGTGTGCATGTGTCAGAGGAGGGAATGCAGCATTCACCTGCGGTTGACCTCTCGCTGGCAGCTGGACAGGTGAGCTGTTGGTGCCTCATTATATTTCAACCCTGCAGAGTTTAAGCTGCAGAGAACTCTTAATGCTCAAGTATCTAGACTGCAATATCAGCAACACACATAGGCACATATTAACACATGTGCAGTGTTTAAATCCCTCACAAGCACACACAACCCGCTGATGGAATAACGTAACTGTAAGCAAACTGGAACCCAAAAACTGCGGTGCATTGTATCGAAAACGTCAGTTATGAAATTTGCCCCGATGAGCCGAATATTAATGGGTGATTTCTTAAATATTATCTATCATCTGCTGATTCTGAACCACGTGAACGCTTTCCTCTTCCACTCATTAAAATGCCAAAGCAATTTGAAGTCAGCAGGACAGCCACTGTATTTATGTTATATCTACAGCCTCTAATTTGAAAAGCGCCGTTTCAAAGTGGAGCGCCATTATGCATAATGATCCATTGTGGTTATCTTGATTAAATCATGCTCAACCAACACGAGCCTGCTGCTGGAAAATCAGCTCACAAACCTCTGGGTTTCTCTGCGCATCGCGGCCGCGGTTCGAAGCCCTCGTTAAATTAGACAGACACAAATCCACCCTGCAACACCCCGTTTAACAATTTAATGTTGCACAATTGTTAGTTTAATTGTATTTGTTTTTTTTTGTTTTTTTTACACCACAGTTATCGATAGCATATTATTATGTGATTCAGTGCACGACAAAATAAAACCAAGCAACATCATATCTATCTACCCGCAGCAAGCCACAGTTTGTTTTCATACGCGTCTCGCCTTTCTGAACTCTCGCCACAAATTTCTCCTGCTGATAGAATCTGGTCTGAATGGCTTGATAATGGACACAGGCTATAGTTAGCAGTTCGACACATTCACAGACAAATCACGCCAGATGTGCGTCAGAATACAACGATCCATTACCTCTAAGTATTTGTTTGAGATAATGACCGTGCCCATAATTAAGTAGTTAAGATGTAGACATCGTGAACAAGCAAGAACCTCTTAAGGCTGCGAGAATTGATTGCTGCTCTGAGCTTTACAGAGCATCCAAATGGCCCTGGTGCTTCTTACCTGTCATTTATAGAGAAAATAAAAGCAATAATTAAAAAAAAAAAAAAGTATCTTAAAGGGTCACGAGGCACATTTAAAAATAACTCCACAGCAGCGTTCGACATATTCTGCAGGTGTGTTTTCATCATGTAGGCGATTCCACCGTTGAGATCGTTGCGACCTCCTATTTAACCTTTACATTATATCCCATATATATTTGCATCTTTTTAAGTTAATAAGCACGAAAATATGCATGGCACACACATCAGTGAAAATAGTCCTGAGCTTGTTGACACATCCACAAAGAAATGCCTTCAAATGAACAGTATTGATTTGTTCAGCTTGTTCTGTGGAGCAGAGCGCCATTGGGTGCTATTTGAATGGAAGTCCGCTCCTTTTAACAGGCCCACTCTGCCTGCATCTCAGACTTGCCCTCCTTGGCAGATATTGGCATACCACACTTATTGACGTCTCAAATGCATGCTTTGATTTCTCCTCCGTCTGGAAACTCTGTAACGTTTCAAACTTCTTCCTTTTTTCCTAAGACCTCAAAAACTGTGATAAACTTTCTGCAACAAACAAAGCTGCAGCTGAATCAACCCAGAGCAAAAGTGTCCATTTATTAGTGATGCTCGCTGGAAATTAAATTCCAGGGGTTAATTTGTAACTTGGTGAAAGCTACCTGTAGGTCAGTAAATAAATAAATAAATAAATAAAGTGGCTAACACAGGCACAAATGGATGATGGTGAAGGGCTAAGTGGGCTTCCGAGTCAGGAACAAGAGGTCTGTAATCAGCAGCAAATAAGCAAATGGACAAACGTGGCCATGGCACTGTTTTGTTTGTAAATATTTAAGCTAGGGAGCTGTAAAAGAAGATTGAGCAGAGTGCTGGGGGGCACAATTAAAGCCGTTAAAGCAGACCAATTCACTAGTCTCACCGGCCGGTAATGATGCACCCTACCCCCCCGACACTCCAAATAACCTTTCCCAGAAAGCTGTCGGTCTCCAAAGTTAGAGGCATGCACTTTACAGAGGTGCAGCAGAGGTGACGGGGTCAAAGGTTAACCTCGGATCATTGGGCTGAAACAAACTTTGATGACAAGTTGTGTTCCCGATGTGCCATCAGGGGAGGTCAAACAGACCCTAGAAGAGCCGCGGGCTCTTCATCACTTTAACTGCCGAACAGGGGCCTTCATTTGGCTGGCACCGCAGCGCAAGTGGCCACAACCTCTGGTAAGTGCTCTGTGAAATATATGTTTTCTCAAAACAAATAAGCAAATCCCTCAGGAGACAACATCACAGTCGCAGTCATTCGAAAAAAGTTATTTCCAGGGCAGCACTTTAGGATTCTTCTCAAGCCAACAGTATGTGCTTTTCTTGTTTGGTTATATTCCTAAATCGATTAATTATTTCACTCACAGCCAACGAGCTTATAAAATAATCAATAGGACCGACTATTTATGATAAGAAAAATATATAAATATATATGCACACACAGACACAATGTTGCATCTGCTAATGCTTGGCCTTTGATTATTGATGGGCCATTTGCAGACAGTCTTAACTGCGCAATATGTCTCGCCATTACTTTCCTGACCTCATTCTAGCTTAGAGACAACATTATTCATGTGAGAGCCGGAGGACAGGAAGTGAAAGAAAGATGAAGCCTGCGTGGAGAATGGTGTGAGTGTGTGTGGAAGTTCCAGAGGTCTCCAGAATTGCCATCAATAACCCGCCTCCTCGCGTTGTATGTGAAACAGGGAGAAAAAAGGTGCGCGGCAGGGAATAAGGGAGTGAAGGAAGGCTGACATGGTGACGGGAGTTGAACCAGAGTAAGTGAGGAGCAACCATTAACCTAAAAAAAATAAAGTCCAGTCCAAAAGCTATTTTTAAGTTGCTCTTTCTTTTCCTTTCCACAGCGCGGGGTAATTTAAGAGTGTCCAAATTCAGACAGTGTGTGAGGGAAGAAGCATTTATCACCCGAAGAAGACACAAGGTGTTCACTGGGAAAGAAGGATGACGACCCTAGGAGCCACGAGGCACACGGGGTAGAAGGAGTGGAAAATAAGGCACCAGTGGCCTTCATCACTTCCCCTCCATGTTTGTGTTTAACCTGATTTTTTAAAATATGTCAGAATAAAAGTAACAAATTAAACAAACAACCAAGCAATCCAAAAAACAACAATAAAAAGGGTTTTAAGGTTTTCCGTTCAGTCCACACTGATGATGATATTTTTAAACTATTTATAAGATTCAGTTTTTTTGGTTACTGCACATCGCAACCAAACATTTGCATATTTTTCACTGGTTAACTTCGGTATTACACCTCCTGAAGACCCAGTTCTCCGCTGTTTGGATAAATGTGTTTATAACATCTCTCCCAAAACTGCCGTTTCCTAGGTTCTCTCAAGCGTTCACATCG
The DNA here is from genome assembly GCA_015108515.1 of Hemichromis elongatus. Taxonomy (NCBI): domain Eukaryota; kingdom Metazoa; phylum Chordata; class Actinopteri; order Cichliformes; family Cichlidae; genus Hemichromis; species Hemichromis elongatus. The sequence goes on from VUQR01036293.1 coordinate 3,829, forward strand.
CCTCGCTCAAACAAAAATAACCCAAGTCTGCCTGTAATCATTAAAGGCCAGTTTACGCTCTACCTTCTCAAATCCACATACTTGGGTGGATTAAATGTCTATCAATGTAGAATATATGAAACAGATCTATGTGATTTTCAGCAGATCCCATTCTTAATTTTTCATCCTGCTAACTGGAAAGGCGCTTTGGTGTCTCACAAAAAAAAAAAAAAAAAATCAATAAATATTCTCTCTGGGGTTCCATAATGATCAATCCTCAGTCCGCTGCTCTTTAATCTCTACAACTGTTTTTTATCATTAAAAGCACAGTAACACGACACATGATTAATGTCCACGATGCGCCGATTGCTCTAATGATTTCAGTTCTGTTAACAACCTGCTCTGCTGAATTGATGATATTAATTGTTGGATGTCTCTATTTACCTCCTCTTAGAGATAAACAGAGTAAAGTTGTTGCTTTTGATAGAAAAAGTCAGAAAAAATCAATCTTCCCTTGGCATCAAGTGTGAATTAATTTATTTATTGGTACTGACTTAAAAAACTGACTCAAAAAAGGAATAGGTTTTATCACCTGCTCTAATAAAAGTTAAAGCATTCATGTCCCAACTTTGCCTAGAAGCTTGTTCATCCATTCATCTCAAGCACGTTAAATTGATACAGCTGAACAGCTCCAGCACATTCATTATGTGGCAGCGTGGGTTCTTACACGCACTTCAATATACTGATGTTATTTTATCACCTTCCAATAAGGAATCACCTTCAAAATCTTTTAATACTTTGCTGGTTTAACCCCTGAGTACATATCCAACGTATTCATTGATTACAACCCCATTAGGCCTCACAGGTCATCAGGCAGAGGTCTTCTAGCTTATTTTCACAAAAGTAAACTGTGTTCAGGCCAGAAACAGCTATCTTCTGCCAGCAGGGCATCAAATCTCTCCAAGCATCTACAAAGAAAACAGGCTGACTCAAACTTAGAAGCGTATAGCCCCGAGCTCTGAATGGTCCTCAAGCTGACTGCGCAGTGAGCCCAACCAAGAAGCCAAGCCTGATTTTGAATTGATAATTGAATAACTTTTCTGAATAATTTAGGTAAAGGGTTAAATACTGAGCCATAACATTAAAACCACAAGTCTGTGATTCTGATCTTCTTGAAACAAATACAAACACACATACAAGTTACTGCTGGAAACCTCAGATCTCGACTTTAATCCACATGCTACTTTGACACATGCCTCCCACCTAATCATTCTTCCACACCACGCAAACCCTGCATGACAAAAGCACTCTTCTACCTCAGGGGTGGCTGTGGACGCGGTATAGCAGGTCACCTGCCAATCAGACGGTTGACGGTTCAATCCCGGGTTCCTCCAGCCTCCATACCATAATATCCTTGGGCAAACTGAACCCCGAGTTGCTCCCGATAAAGTCTGAACGTTATATACAAAGCACTTAGTCACAGGAAAAAAAGTTCTTGTATGAATGTGTGTGAGATATACTGTAAGTGAATGGGCCCTTTAGTATCGTTCAAGAGTCCTTGTGCCCTGAGCCTTAGTTGTTGCTTACACTGAGCTATTAATGAGTCTTGGCATAAGAGAATTGTGTGAAGACACACAGAGGATCATCCATCACAGCAATCCACTTCTGCCACTTATCGAGTGCAGGATCAAGGTGCTAGCCAGTTAATCAAGTTCATCCAGAAATCCTGCTCCCCAGCAAAGTTTTTCCATCACTTTAAGAGATCCTATGGAGTTCACAGGCTAGATGAGATGTATTATTTCACTCAGTGTTTTCGCTCGCCCAGCGGATGTGTAAAACCTCTAACCTCCACCCAGGAGGCATGTTGATTAGATTCTTGAATCAATCATACCAGCTGCTATTTGACACAACAGGCAAACTCTACTCCCTGCGCTATATAGGTAAGGATGGAATGAGGATTGAAGTCTACCTAAATTGGAAATCTAAAGCTTTACTTTCCGCCTAATCAGATCCAGCACACATCCACGTTAGAGAAGAAGAGATTAGTCTACTTGTCAGTTTGTGCACAACTGTCTATAATCAGGATGTCAGGTTCATTGTAGAAATGGATGGGCCTTAAGGGTCCTCCAGTACAAGCAAGGCTTGGAGGATGCCTTCTGGTAAAGATCAAATTGGAATGTGTCATACTAATATTGTCATCTTAGAAAGCATGTGTGCTTAAGCCATGCATGCATGGCTGGTTTGTGTGAGAAAATAGCAGAAATAATTGTACAATTTTGTGCGTTTTAGGTCATTTTAAGGTATAAGAACTGCTTTCAAAATCTGATGAATCAGTGGAAACCTAAGATTCAGTGCAACCGATAAAAAGAGAGAGAGATCCCTTTATGTGTAGCTCGTCTGTGACCTGACTGTCTGCGCCTCAGTCCCATAAGTCTAATCTTGCTAACCCTCAACTGACACTGAGTTTAGTTCTCTCTGGGGTGTAAACAAAGCTGGATATCAGTCATTTATTACCTTTTGCAATGACCAACCTGGACACATAATTACAACATATCAGGGTAAATATTTAACACTTATTTGAAATATAGAAGGTGGAAATATGTAGAAATTGCCAGAGAGTATTTATGCAAATGTCTACAAGGGGAATAAAAGAGAGCTAATAGATAAGTTTGAAATGTGTCTCCTGCTGTGTTTTGTCACTGTTCTGCTTCTCTCTCTCTCTTAGTCCAATTAGAAACTGGGTCTTGGCCCGCTTTGCTGGCAACACAGTGTTAACTTAATGCAGCGTGAAAAAATCATTATGCCACACTACAGATGGGCCCAGCCATGCAAAGGAACCTTTGCGCTCCCTTCAGGAAGCCAATCTTAAGCACGGATACTAATAAAATGATGACAATGATGTGTATCAGGGCACAAAGGGTAGCCTTTGAGATTGGGAAAAATATATGAGGAAAGAAAAGATAATGAAAAAGTGAATCAACAAAGAGCCATTTTAATGGGAATAATCAGGAAATACATGCTAGAGCTAAAATAGAGACGTATGTAGTAAGGCAAGCTGAAAGGTATGAGAACTGCTTTCAAGATGAATTTATAATCTCATATCTGTTGCCCCAGAAACATTTAGCTTTCCTCTGGAAGACTCAGAAGAAACCAGACAAATCCAATAATTGATCTTTGTAATAAATCCTTCAAAGACACTTAAATGAAAGCTTTCTTACCAATACCAGGTACAATGTATGTCCCACTCTCATCATGAGATGCTCCTGAAACTATTACTTCTGTGAAAAATGAGGATGGCATATAAAAAAAATAAAAATGTAATAAATCAGAAGCGTCGTATTTCAGAACATTAAAAAAAAGCTCCCTTTGAAGCTTGAGGCAGATGGTGGGTCATGATAACCTTTCCACCCTTGGCCCCCTTGGGTTCCAAACAGGCGAAAAGCATGTAAACATGTTTTATTACAACATAAAACTCTGAGGAGGTCGAAGCATGTCTGGACTTCCTTACGAGCTTTTATTTGCCAGAGGAAGGCATGTTTTCTCTGAGCTCTTAAATGCAATGGCTGTAAACATGTATGACTAACTGCACGTTAATGGCTAGGAGGTTCTGACTGGAGGATCAGATTTAGCAGCTTTAAAACGCTGGTGTTCTGCATGGTGGATTGTTAGATTGTGGTTGACTACTTAATTACTGAAAAAGGGGAAAAGCAATCAGTGTCTTTGAAAGTAAATGACGCAGAGCATACTCACACTAATTGCAAATATTCTAAATTCTAAGTTAAACACAACCACAGTTTGGCACAGCAACACCTGATCTTGAAATCAAGGTCACTGAAGTAAACTGAATTTGGAGTTAAGCCAACATGCCTCACATTCAAAGCGACATTAACCAGAAAACATTCTTGGTCGAGACTGTTTTATGGCTTTGGGGCATTAACAATGTGTTAAAAGTTATAATTGGGCATATTTGAAACCAAACATGATCGTACTGTATACTTAACCAAATACCAAGTGAAAGGGGGAAAGAAAGGCTGAAAATAAAACAACAGCTTCCTGTAAAAGGCACATATGGTGATCATTTACTTCACCACCACACTAACCAGCCTTCTGCATCTCACATAAGTACTTGTTCTCGATGTTCAGTGCTGCCATCGTGATACCAACCTGGTGACCAGGAGGATTCTTGAAGCAGTCACTTTCACTGGGTTCAATGCCTGTCCAATTAGATGACCTTGAGACGAATGGGACCTAAATAGACATGGGGGCTAAGTTTACCTGCCACAGGGCTGATTTAATACATCTTCCTGGCTTTGTATCCCATTTAAGACTCGACGGCAACCATAAGAAATGCATTCAAACTATACAATCCAGTATAGATTTGCTAACCTGTCATGAAAAGTTGCTTTTATCAAATGAAGTATAGAGGGAATTATGACACAAATCTGAAGTCAGTGTACTTTAGATAACTTTGGGACGTCAATTTATATTTGTTTCACCCTTTTGTTTCAGGTTTCTTCACCTGCAGTGCATTATTTTACATTCAACTGCAAGTCTGCAGCAAACATCCAAAGTCCAATTTGACAAAGTTTGCCTCTAAATATCCGTGGTATCCATTTGCAAGTCTATAACAGCAATTACAACACCGAACCACATGCTGATAACAAAGTTAAAATAATTAGTGGGGATACAGTAAGACAAAACCACCACAGAGAAGAAAATCTCCCAAAGCCCCAAACAATTATGGACATATCGCACACAATCCCTGTGTAAACAGAGGGAGGAATGCAGCACTGCATCCAGATACAAATCTTGAGAAGTCAAACCCAACACACACAAGCGAGCGGAAACCACGCTGAATACTGGAAACTGGCAGCGCTTAACGCCAAGCGCTTTTCATAGCGGTAGGTCTAAAAAGGTCTCTAGTGGTCTTGATTCAGGCTATCACAGGTACACAGGATCTACTTTGGCTCTACTATAATCTCATAGTTAACCTTTGTTTTATGCCCATGTATTCCATCAACCATGTGTTCTAAAGGGCTCAGAGGAACATGGCTATAGATATATATATTAAAAAAAAAAAAATGAAACCCTGATTGCACTTTAGATAGCACAGAGAAAAGAAAACAAAAAAAAACAGGCATTTAAAATTACTAGCAAAAGGGAACATGCAAACATAAATATGCTCTGATCATGATTGACGTCTCCCAGCCACGCTCGGATACAAGAAAATCTCTACTGCCTTTTAGTCGATTTGTACTAAAAACTGCACATTGCAAAATAAATAGACTTGTTGAGTCATTAAAATCAAACTAGAAGTTTAAAATAAATGGTGCCTGGCTATTGCTGATGTCAGGTCCTACCCATCATTAGCTTACATCTACAGTCCACTTGAAACCACATTCATGTTTCTTCCGTTCTTCTGATGAATGGACAGAAATGAGATGGATAAATTAATAACAGTATTAATGTTGTTAAAAATGGCAGCAAGAGCAAAAGTGTTTATTAATGGCTCAGTCAAGGGTGGTTAGCCTCATACCAGTTATCTCTGTGTCGTAGTTAGTTGTTGGTTTATAAAACAGTATTTTACCTGCTGCTAGATGAAAAATGTTCATTTTATTTATTTGCTACTGCAGCATGGATTCATTTGGCACAGAATCACAAGGCAGCATACTCACCACAGCTGCTGCACAGAATAATGATTTATTTTAATTGCAAAATTAAAAAAAAACAACTTAACGTTGAATAAGATAATTAGATAACTTGTGATTAATGTGTAATGTCCACATAATGAATACTTCCAATAAACATGCACATGTATTTTGCACACTGAGGTTTTAAAAATTATGAATTTATTTATACTGTTCATGTGAGGTGTACTCATGGTAAACAACAAGGGGTGTGACTTGGACCTATTAGGAAAAGCTTCAAGTTTAGAATTTAAACTCTGAACAAGATAAATGTGTATGTGTGAAACACGATTTTAAACCTTGTGTACTGTATGAAGGCATCACTTCATTTGCAGACTACTTTTCGTTATTTCAAGCCTGGGAATGAGTGACTCATCAGTCAGGTTATGTCCACACACAGTTGTGACACAGCCTGTGTTTGGACAGGTGTGTGTGCTCATGCTTGTAGTTGTATTTGTGTGTTTCTTTGTCCTCCTATTTATATAAAAACTATACAGTGTGTGTGAACATCTTTCAGTTTGCATGGTTCTTATTCATTTTTTTTCACTTTTTTGAGAGAAACAACTCTGTTGAGTTGCTTAATAATCAAAAGCAGTGGTTTGTCTGCATTTGTTTGTCTTTTACAGTAAAAAGTTAGCAGGTTAGGAGATGTAAGATACTTTAAACTCTTTCTAAAGGAAAACTGGAAAGTTATTAGAAATTACTGCAGAAAACATGTAAAAACTCTAATATGGGGTCAGTACAGGTTTTTATCAGGCTGTGTTTACAGTTTTCTGGGTTGATTAGATGATGTAATGCAGTAAAGAGTCCTTGGCTTGATACTAGCTGCACCTGCAGATGTAAGGATAAGGATCTCCCTACCTTAGGCTTTCCACTTATTTATCAAGGGGAAGGCACCAAAAACAACAAGATACTGCCAAATATAAATTAAACCCAATGTTATTACAATCCCATTGAAAACTTTGAACACAGAAACACACAGTATAAAAGATGGACATAGCTACATTTTAACACTGTGGCTCCTACCAAGTTATTGTTTTAGAGCAGCGGTCCCCAACCCCCGGGCCATGGACCGGTACCGGTCCGTGAGTCGTTTGGCTGCGAGAGTTCAGGTTTGGGTGTGAAATTTATGGTTTTCAGGGTTTTTATTGGTTATTATATTATTATTATTATTTGTTTTTTATCGTTAACTCAGTTTCCCTGGGTCTTTTCCCATATATTATGAATAGACTTTCTTTTTTTAGGTACCGGTACTGGTTTTATTTTGTTGTATTTATCCGCGACACCTTTCACGTGAAAATATTAAGGTTGGGTGACCGCTGCTTTAGAGCCTAAAAGCTCTGGTGTCATCTGCAAATTTATGCTAAGTAACAGACCAATAACACTCTACAATGTCACTCTTGAAGCTGAAATGAAAAATAGACACAAATTTAGTGAAAAAGGTCCCACTGTGATGAGGTGTAGCAGATACGGATCAGCGTCAGGCTGCCTCTAAAACAAAGGGTCCACCCCTCTGCCTCTAGCAGCTAAATGGATAAGTTATGAAGAAAATGTATCCCACCTGGTGTTGTTATGAGGAGACAAAAAACATTCTTCTACCAGGCTGTACATTTAGACATTTTACCAGCTTACCAATTTAGTGGTTAAGAGTGTGTTTTCTATGATAAATTCATAATACATATTTATTGCTGCTTCGACAACCCTTAAATTATGTAATATCTGAAATATATATGTTAAAAGACAAATTCAACCACAGCTACTGTGATCATAATAAGCCTTGATTTCTCTTGGGGTGCTGTGCAACAGCAGCAGTTTTTTGTTTGTTTTTTTCCCCCCTCCCTGTCACGGCCACTTGAAGTTTAAAGAATGCTGCCTCAACCCAAACACTAAACGCTGACCCACACTCTGGCCTTGTCTGTTTTTTTCTAAACTTCCCCTGGTATGTGTTGCACAGCTTGTTCCGACTGCTGGAGCCCTGCGGCCTACAGTTTCAGTTTGAACAGTCCCAGTGTTACAGCTACCAGACTCATACATATACACATACACAAGTTCCTATTTGCTACCCACTGTTTTAACCACTTGACTTCAGCTGTTCGAGCAAGCCAGGAATGGGGAAGCAAAAATTGAGTTCCATTATGATGATACAGTATGTGTAGCGCTCAAATATGTGTGTAGGTGAGGATTTGTGTGTTAGTATGTGTGGGTAAGTGGGTACTTTTTGTGTTCGTTTTGTGTAAACCTGTGTATCCTTTTCTTTTTCATCTGGCTTCTGTGGCTTCGATGTGTTGACCCTTCTCATCTCTCATCACTGCCTTTTAGGAAAACTTTGAAATTTTGTTCAGAGGACAGAGTCTTGTAGAATTTTCCTTTCCAATTACATAACATTCAATTCATCATATAAATTCTAAGAATAACAACAGAGGGACAAGCTTTCCAGACACACTCTAAGAGATGATGCCCACAGATGTGCTAAAAATGCTATATCCATTCTTTACATCTGACTCTGTGTCAGGATACTGTTAGCATGGATGTGGGAGTGGACCGAGAGGGCTTATCTGTTTGTATGCCACTGTGAGACTTTATACTTTATTTAGATACTTGGGATTTCTGGTGTGGAGCTGATGACACGTTGGTGTCTTGTCTCCCACACCTGCCCGCCATGACTCACATAAGAGTTTCTAACTGATAAGCTGCGGGAGAGCAACAGAGATATTCTTCATGGCTTCACCCTGCCAGGCTGACACATTGACTGCACACAGCAGCTTCACAGATGATATTTGCAGCATTCCAGACCAGAGTATGACTGCAAACATCACTGGTTAGTTAGCAGGGGCAAGGTTTAATGAATGCACAGAGTCTGGAGGAGGTAGCTCAGTTACAGTCACTTTTCTACAGAAGGGGATTTGAATATGACTTTTTTGGGTTCATCCTAATCTCTGCTGAATTTCTGGACTCTTCTTTGGCCATTTAAAATCTGAATGTTTAAAGACTTAAGATTGAGATGAGATTTTCTATAAATAACTAATTCTGTTTTCTATCATTGACAAGGGTTAGCTGCTACATAAAAATCCACAACACAGGTATTATCAAAAGACAATTTTAAAATTTCAGTTTTTGTTAGTAGCAAAAATGTCAAAAGTGTCTCCTACAAATGCACACATACGACTCTCATTACATAAATAGTACTAGTGGCTTCCAGTGCTACCCCTCAGGCTTCTAGTACCAGTCCATTTTATGAATTTGAAAATCCTAGATGACTTCCTTCTTGAGGCACTGGATTTACAAGATTGTCAGAAAACTTGACCTTTGACCTTGAGAGGTCCGGAAGGCTGGTGGTTCGATCCTAGTCTGCTCCAGTCTGCATGCTAAATATCTTCGGGCAAGATACTAACCCCAGGTTGCTCTCTGATGCATCCATCGGAGTGTGAATGTGTGTATGAATGTTAGTTAGACAGCACTAAAAAACTTAGAAAAGTGCTTGTGTGATTGGGTGAGTGAACGAGTTGTGTAGATAGAGTAGAAAAGTGCTATATAAGAACCAGTTCAGAACCTCACTGAGATTACAGTATGTCCTAGGCAAAATCTTTTTCAATTATCTCATTCACAAGGTTTTCACAAAACATGGCCTGTGATCCTGACCTCAAGGTCACAAAGGCTACATTCACACTGCAGGCAAAAGCACATCAAATCTGACTTTTTTGACCCTATGCGACCCATATGCGATCATGGTATGACAGTTTGAACAGCACAAATACGATATTTTTATATCCGACCTAGGTCACTTTCGTATGTGGTACTGAATCCGATACATATCGGATGTTTTAGAAAGCAACTGCTGTTTGAACGGTCATGTCGCACCAAATTCGTCTTTTACGTCACTGACACAAGACAGACGCCAATTATCAGCGCCAGAGAAGACGTAAGACTTCTATAAACAGAACGCGTTGTGTTGTTGACATCTTCTTTTTTGTGGATGCGGGCCGCTTTGAGGGTTGTGAACCGTTCACACTAGAGTGCGTTTGCTGTCACATTTTATTTCTGGTGAGAACAACAAGACAAAAAAAATCGGATTTGAGCATTAAGACCTGAAGTGTGAACATAGCCTAAAATTCAAACGTGTGAGTTTTTCAGGTGATGCGCCTAAAAAGGTGATGACGTGGGATGGCAATATCCCAAGCCTTTCAGCCTTAAAGGTGACTAGCAAACATACAACGTGCATACATATGGTACCATTATTTGATAAATTGTGACACACTATTCTAATCTTGAAATTCCATTTAATGCTCAATTGAATTGTCAGATGTGCAAAAATATACGCTTGTGGGATTGTACTGTATATGCCATATGTTGGCACTACCAGTGCCCTAAGTAATGTTTATGCCTGGTTCTGCCGGGGGTTTCTGCCTGTTAAAAGGGAGTTTTTCCTTGCCACTGTCGCCAAAGTGCTTGCTCATAGGGGGTCATATAATTGTTGGGTTTTTCTCTGTATGTATTATTGTAGGATCTATTGTACAATATAAAGCGCTTTGAGGCAACTGTTTTTGTGATCCGGTGCTATATAAATAAAATTCAGTTGAATTTATGCAAAGTTTCATCACGCTTGGTAGACTTGAATACATTGATACATTGTAGTGTGACATAAGATGACCAACAGACCATTCTTCCAAAACTGCAAAACACAGTTGGTGATAACTGTATTCATTTACATTCCAGCATCAAATCCTCAACAAAAAAAAGGAGAGACCCCACCTCCAGTAAAAAGGCTGTTTCAGCTGGTGGGAACAGGGAGACCAAAAAACATATCTCCTCCTCCCACTGCTGGTTAATTCCTCCCCACTACACAGACTTACACACACACTTTCTTCCTTGTCTTTAGTGAAGTCCGACAGCTTTTAGGGAAGACTGGATTTTTTTTCACCCCCCCCCCCCCCCCCCCCCCCCCCCCCTCCTCCCCCCCCCCCCCACCCCCCACCCACCCCCT
>VUQR01036293.1:26164-53238 GCA_015108515.1 Hemichromis elongatus
ACCAATGCTACTGCAAATCTCGGCTCAAGCAGGGTGGCTGTAGCTCAGGTGGTAGAGCAGGTCAGCTACTAACTGGAAGGTTGGTGGTTCGATCCCAGGCTCCTCCAGTCTGCATGCCAAATATCCTTGGGCAAGATACTAACCCCATGTTGCTCTCCGATGCATCCATCGGAGTGTGATTTTAAGTAGCACTTAGAAAAATGTGCTTCTGTGATCGGGTGAATGCATTAGTTGTATAAAGTTCTTTAAGTGCTCAGAAAGAGTAGAAAAGCGCTATATAAGAACCAGTCCAAATACTAATATAAATACAAATACAAATAGCTTCAATTCCACTAAACGCAGTACTTCTGTTTGATTAAATCCTATGAATATCATACACTCGTGGCTGCTGTGCGAATTATTTTGTCTTCAAAAGCACTGCGGCTTTCCCTACAGCGTCTTATTCTCTTAACCTTCGTGAGCAGAGAACAGAAGTTCAACAATCACTCTTCACAGTCCATAAATACTAAGATTTCTGTATTTGTAATGAAGAATATTGATACTCCAATGGAACAGAATATAGTTTCTCAAGCGTCACGCAGCAAAACCTCTCTGTCCTTACAGTCATTACCTTTAGTCACCAACTTTAAATGTAATACAGAGAAGTTCATTTGATAGGGGTCATGCCAATCACAGTGCCGCTGCTATCATTACACAGTAATGAACATGCTAATGGATGTAGAATAAAAAGCAGGACAGTGAGACAGAGTGTGATGGGAAGAGGATGAAACAAAATGTGGCTAATAATCACTCCTATACTGCGCACGCACAAGTGGTGGCACTATATCTCTTAGAAATGACTTGTGAAGCTTACAGGTCTTTCACTCAGTATGACAGATTAAAATGAAACAGATGGAAGGGTATGTATGAAATTACTGCGGTTGAAGCAAAGTCCGGTACAGGACATTTATTTATCTGACTAGCTTATTAGTTTAACCATGCAGTGGTTTGTATGAGTAAGTCCACAAAATACAGAGGTATCTTTACTGTAAATTATGCCTAACGGCAATGACATCACACTGCGGTTGTACCCTCAACCTCAACCAGTCATGCAGAGTCATGAAATTTTGCTTTAGAAAGAAGGACAAGAATCGGATTTGGAACAGTTGTTTTTGTGACTGAGACAGCAAAGCAATGTTATGGGGTTTATTTGCACTTGAAGGTTTAGAAAAACAGGTGCTTTTGCAGGGCAGTTTTTTCTTCCAGTTTTCGAGTGTTCACGGAGTCCTGTAGTAGTCTTCATTCAGTCGTTCAGTAAATCCCTGTTTGTATGCCTCTCATGCTTAAATTAAAAAAATAAAGTCTATTTGTCGTTCATGAAAAATGCTCATCTTCATTTCTGTTTTGAAAATCTTCTGCCTCCAGCTCCTCATTCTCATTTATTCCCTGCACTCATGTCCCATCTCTCTTTATGTTCGTTTCTCCCCTTTTTCTGTCTGCACATACAACGTCAAGGAACTGCAGCTGATATGATCCTTCTTCTCTGTAATGCAGCTGGGTTCCTAATTGCTGGTCTTCCAAACAAACACAGTGCCGATTTATGTCTAGCTGGCCACACTTCAACAGACAACCCAGCAGCAGGGGAGCCTACACGGTTCAACTCCACCAGCTACCACCATCACCTTCTCCATCCACCACAATCACTATTAAAAAGCTCCAATTAAACCTTTACTCTGAGGAATAAGCAGGAAGAAGGCGAAGCAGGAAGAAAACTGAGACAAAAACTGATGTATCAAAAAGACAGTGAGAGGACATGCTTGAAATAAATATAAAAAATAGCATTGTTGCAGGGGGGGAGAGAAGGGAGGGGAAATATAAAGAAAGCGAATTAAGAGCGTGAGATTTCTTCCTATTGCACAAGACACATTCTCCCTGTAGCACCAGACTATATGTGACGCTACCGTAAGAAGGAAGGAAGGAAGGAAAGAAAGAAAAAGGAGAGGAGATACTGAGGCAGTGATTTACGCGCCTCTCGTCTTCGTGTCCAAGGAGCCTGAGGGTAAAGGAAATGGCAGAAGGCACAGAGAGATAAAAGTCTTTGTTCTACGGAGGTGTAGAGATCATTACATTCCACTAGATAGCCTTACACTCCTGTCTAGCTTGGCTGACTGGAAATGCAAGCAAATATAAGAAACTGTCTGAGAACACCAGACACCATCTTTCATTATGCCTTTGTATGGTGGGCGCCCTTGGCTGTTTTTTCAATGTTTCATAGGCTTTGCTTGGAAATACCCATTGAAAAACAGCTGTCAATGGTTGCCAAGGGAAATGGTCTTGCTCAAGATCAGCTGTAAGGACAAGTAGGACTGACATACTAACAATATGTGTATATAAAGCAAAAAATAATCTACAAATCATGAGAGTGTCTAGAGCAGGAGTCTCGAACTCCAGGACTGGAGGGCCGGTGTCCTGCAGGTTTTAGATGTGTCCTTGATCCAACACAGCTGATTTAAATGGCTACATTACCTCCTCAACACGTCTTCTAGTTCTCCAGAGGCCTGGTAATGAACTAATCATGTGATTCAGGTGTGTTGACCCAGGGTGAGATCTAAAACCTGCAGGACACCGGCCCTCGAGCCCTGGAGTTCGAGACCCCTGATCTAGAGGATCTGGGTTGGACATTTATCCTTTCTCACGCAAGAAGAGCTAGTTGTTGTCTTATGCATTCTTACAAATATTATTGCAACACAGTAGCTGTGAATTTAGGTGATTCTTGTAAGGGTGTTCCCTGTGCAGGAGGCTGAACTCATGTAGCTCTCCAGATCTTCTTAATAAGACAGTTTAATGTCCAATTTGTCCAGTTCTAATTTATTCAGTTGATTTTGTCTTCAACGAGTAATGTGAGAAAGGTTCATGGCTGCTTATTATGTAAAAATGACTTTACTTATGCCCTCATAGTCCAAAAAAAGCACAAGGACATGACCAAGAAAAAGTCCGCTATCCTCAGGACCAACAGATTTACACTTTCAATAATATTTCAGCACTATCCATCTCCTTATCCAACTCTAGACATTTGAAATATTCAGTCAAAGACTACAAACAACCCACAAGTGTACAAGTTGCCAGATGTGCAATGATCCAGAGAAGCAATGCAATCAGTCATTCCCATTACTTTTGAAACCAGTACTGAGCGATGAAGCCATCTCCATATGAGCAGACAGAGGGCTAAATGTGTCACCAGTCATGCCACACAATTCATTATTGTCCTCTAGCTACCTGGAGGGGTTGTGCTACACGATAATACCTTCTGTTTTGTTTGTCATAAATTTGGACTCACGGGCAATACGAAAATCACCTCCCAAGACCTGTGCTACCTATTTACTCAAGGCGGCCAAGCGTTGAACCATCTGTGCTCGGTAGTTCATATATTCACCGACGCACCCCAAGGTGTGATACATCAGCTATAACAGGCTGAGGGCAGAGCTGGCATTGGCCATTATGCAGTCAGAGCGCTGGAAAATGACACAAAATGTCTCGTTCGACTTCACTCCGAAGCCATGCCAAAAAGTTCTTCTGGCACCGAGGCCTTTAATTCCATTTAATAGAGGGATGATTTTAAATAGGCAACAAGTCAAGCTGAGAACACTGCGAATGGTCCTCATCTGGGAAAACTGCCACTAATAGATTACTGTAGGTAGGCTGTGATACTCATCTCACATCTCACTGATATTTATTGCAACGGTGTGTAAAGAGGTCCGTGCTGCCATCCTCATATGGCGACACTTTGTTGTCATAAAAAGAGAAAGGTTCATAAATGGAAAGGGGAGGGGAAAGGAATAGGAAAATGATGGTGCAACCAAAGGCTAATGAGAGGAAGACAAAGATTCAGGGGCCACCCTAAGGCCTTTTTAAGTGTGTGTGTGTGTGTGCATGTGTGTGTGTGTGTTTGTGCTGGAAGAGGACGTTAGGGTTAAAATTCAAGATAAGATAAGAAAGACAACGGAGGGTGGGACTGTTTTATTGTGTTTATCCAGAGATTTGTGGCTGTTGTGAATGTGTGTGTGTATCTGAGGGTGAGCACCTCTGTAGGTCAACATGCCCTGGGAGTCATCTTAACTTAGTTTGACACAAGGGAAATGGATGACCACTGAAAAGGGTGGAGAACCAACACACACAAGATGTTTCAGCAGTGTTTGTTAGCATCCTGTCCTCTCCTCCTTCAATACCATACGTCAGAGGTAAAGATGGACGAGATTCACCCCCTATCTAAACACATAATCATCCCCTTGTGTATTTTTAACTCCACAGACCCACCAATCTCCCAACACCAATTCATTCAGGCAACATAGCAGGGCTGAAGGCACTGACAAGCTAAAACACCACCCCTAGTTCCGTTAAGAGCAAAAACACCACGCTAATGGACAGAATAGTATATTACCACTTCAATCATCCCTGACATGTGTATAGCTAATCTTTTTGTTGGCCCCTGTTTCAGTGAGGCCATTAAAGTAGCCATCCTCCAGGCTGGGAGAGGGGGGGGTGGTCAGGTAAAACACTACACTCCGCCTCAATCATTACCTGTATGGCAGAAGTTCACCACCCTCAGGCAAAGATGAATGATAATGCTTTCTATTGCAACAGTTAAGTGATCTTGTGTTATCACTTATCTGGTGTTGTTTTTGATTCTGTGGAAGTGCAGTTCAGACAGTTAACTCCCCAGACATGAATGCAGACTCTCACCCCCGCTCATTTTTATATGACAGTCTATTTAGAGACAGATGCACTGATAGATAGTTGTGGCTATGATGGTGCTGACCATAAAAAATGGCTTAATTTTTGCAGTGAGTTTGAGAATAATGCATTTTAATTTATTTCTTTTGGCTCTTATGGTCCCACTGACTCAAGATAATGCAAGTCCTGACAAACACCACATACATAAGTATGCCCTCACACCGCACAAACACAGATGTATGATGTGCCAGTAAATGGTAACAGGAAGTATGACGAGTAGCAGAGACAAAGAGGAGATGTGAAATTAAGATATCGTCCAAAGAGAACCACATGATGTATTTTATTCCTGCACATCACAGCGTTTGCCCAGAAAATTCCCATAACATACCACACTCCCATACACACACAGTAGAGAAAACCAAAGGCAAACTCATCATGTGAGTCTGACATGTAGGGTTGAAAAGCCCACATAGTCCATTACTGGCTGCTTGGCTTCCAAGCATGAATAATGTATAGTAATGTTTAAGTAAACAGAGTTATTATAGTTTTGTATTTTCTAGTTTTTTTAACTTCATTTTAACTTTTATTTTCTTTGTTTTTTCACTACCTCTTAGTTATTAGCCCTCACTATGGTACTTTTGCTAGCACATTATTTATTATAGACTGCACTATTTTTCTTCCATATCCTGCTGCTGTAGCACAATAATTTCCCTTGTGGGATCAATAAAGTATCTATCTCTCGATCCATCTATCTGTATCTTTATCGGAGATAAAATAATGTGTTAGACGTGAAGTATACACAAGCGGGTAAGTAATTAGCAAATACTTACACCAGAAAAAGGATAGCCAACAAGGGAGAACACGCTCGTAGAGGGTGTGTCTACAACTAGCCAAACCAGATACATCGCCATTCAAAAACTGACTTTCCCATGTACAGGTACAAAAAATACCCAACACGAAACAACACAGCTCATGACTCACTGATTAAATTTAACTTCTCTCTGTTTTTTTAATCACTGGAATGAACCTCATTGTTAAAAAAAAAGATATTTCAGTAGATCAAAGGGGTGGTGAAAGGCATCATGGGGTATTTCAGCAATGATCTCTCATATGCATCAGCTTGTGAGTAATATATATGTGTGTATATGTTTTTAAATACTAAAAACAAATAAAATCAACTGAGAAAAGTCATTTCTGTATTCTTGCAACAACATTTTTAATATTTAACGGGAAGACTGGGTGAAAAAAACAAAAATACATTCCAGTAACACAACAGAGTGCTTATCTCAGAGTAACTGGCCACACACACAGTATTGTACCACCTCCTACTGAAAAAAAAAAATACACTTTGTCCCCTACAGGGTTTAAGAGAAGTTGGTCCGACCAGTCCTAACCTGCCTGTTTCTTGCACAGATAAGACAAGCATGAGCACACCGTCTGGGGAAGTATGAGAAAGGAGATCTTTTATTTAGAGCTGATAAATGATGGTTCAAATATGCTTTGTTTAGTAAATCTCAAAACTCAGTTATATAACATATTGATCGATTTTCTTATGCGCCTGATTAGGACATGCCCTCAAGGTAGTTTCCCAACAAATTTGGGAAACATGTATAGCTGATAAAATTCAAAGTCAAGTCTACAGCAGTAGGTTAAAGGTTTTGTTTGGACACAAACATCATCCGTTTGTTTCGCAATGTAACACGTGACTTTAACCCTGATTAAGATGATTAAATAGTTGTTGTGGCCCTTGAGCATCAGTACAGCCTGTTTGCTCGCTATCGACAGCTTAAACTTCTTTCAGTCAGTGTATAAGTGCAGCAAAGTCAGACGACTTCTGCTATTTCGAAGTGTTACACTTGCGGAGAGAAGGAATAGTGAATGTTGTTTTGGATCACACTGGGATTACGGTCTGCAAATTAGAGAGTGATTAACTTATAACTGCGTCGCTAATTATAATAATTCTGAAGCGCACTAATGTATTCACAGGGAAACAAAACAAAGGAGCAACAGCTTTATACATTCAGGATATGTGTAAATTATTCATGCTGTAGAGTTACCTCAATATGCTTCGACATGACAGCGATTGAGAAGATGAGCAATACAGAGCAGATCAGTTCAGCATAGATTTGTGCTTATGAATTTCTAAGATTGTTTTACTTTGGCTCTTTTATGACATTATTATGAATACGTAGTTATTTTTTATTTATCTTTTTTTACATGACTGGCTTTTATATATTGCTCAGATGCATGTTGCATACCACACCATGTAATACAATGGGTGATCAGTAAAACAGCTGAGTCTGAGCTTTGCGTTAATTTTGCTAAGACTTTCTGTGCCATGGCGCCCGAACCCCCAACGTTTTGAAGCAAGCAAACTTCAGCTGTCATATAGCTGCATGTCAGATGCACCCTGGTGGAGTCACCTTTAGATGAAGCAGAGCTTTTGTAGCATGTGTTTACCTTGTAAGAGGCTCCGCTTCAACAGAAATTAAGATCTTTTCTAAATTCTGGCAAATTAGTTCTGCTGTTTAAACCTTATCAAATGGAAAGTAGAAGCGAAATTAAGTAGGTGTGAAAAATATGGTGTTTTTTTTTTTCCTGTGTATTTGTTTCACCGCTAAACCGACTGCATCCTGCTTTGCTTTTTTTTTTTTTTTAAAGCAGTCCGTTATGGTGTTTCCTGAATCTTTGCATGGGTTGTTGCACATGGTAGGAAATAAAAACAAGCAAACAAAAAAAAAAAAGATTATTAGTTTGAGATTTACTTGTTATACTAGTGAACCATCCTGACTGTTAAACCATTAGACAGCTGCAAAATTGAAAGGATATGATTTTACTTGAGACTGGGAAATGAGTCAAGAGCTCTCGACAGGGCGCGGAAGGAAATTAAATTATGTAGCAAATGGGACAGAGATATTATTGGGGGAGAATAAAAAAAGATACCACACTGAAATAACATTGATTTTGTTTTCTAGCGGTTAGCATGAAGGCAGCTCAGTCCTGAAATTCTCAAGGTTTAGCATGTTTTTAGTAGCACTACACCCTGCTCGTTATTATTAATGGCAATCATGCTTATAATTATCAGTGGCAAAGCTTTGATCCTATTACAATAACTTGTCCGACGTACTCGTTTGTACAGAGAACAAAACTGTAGCGGCGAGGTCGCCACTTGTGACACTGTTTCTTCCCCGCTTCAACCTGAACTCTAACATCATGTGTCGAGCCTTTAATTTGCTCTTCTTTGGGAGGTGAGATTGGAGGGCGTTTGGTTTGGGAAATCGATGGAAAATGGGATAGAATCTGCTGAGTGGATCAAAGTGAATGGAGTCAGCCCTCATGGGCATAAAGAGAACACTAGAATGAGAAAGTCTGGACAATGTTTTTAACTTCAAGGAGGCTGAAGACAGCAATCCACTCCTTCAAATCCCCCTTGCAGAACGTGCTTGTGAGATAAATTTCTTGTTTTTCAGAATTGATCTCTCCTTTACGCACTCATTTGTGCCTGATTCCATTCAGCCCTGTCTTTTGGCCATCTGCCAGTGGCGCCACACATTCCAGGCACACGGGTTAGGTTTCTAGAAGGGAAGTTGACTGGCAGTTTTGCTCTTTGTTTTGAATACTGCTGAAGGCTTTTCGGAAGAGGTGTTTCTTTGTGTGGTAGATGTGGTTCAGGGGTAATAGGTTTGAACTTGCATTGCGGCAGTTTTTTGTCATTTATAATGATGATTTTAACTGCTAGCATCCTTTTATGTTTAATTAAACATCAAAGACCTATTTCAAGTCTAGCACCTTAACTGAGAATCATGGCTTGTTTGTTTTGCATTCCCATGGTAGGAAAGACTACGTAACAGCTTTTTTTTGGTTCTGCGTTTTTAATCTGATTGAAAAAGCATTGCTTGGGTCAACAATGAGTGTCTGAGATACAGTAAAAGCTGCTGATGTTACTAAAGCAAACCAAGTTCAGTTACAAAGTATATTTTGGCTTTTGTGTAAGGAAGTTGGGGCGGTTAAATATCACTTTCATTTACAGTAATTCCAGGTACTATACTATGGTATGGTATTACATTTCCATCATCTAATGACTTACAGGTGGTATCCCATATTTCTTAAATACTTCCCTTGTCTTTCTATTCCCTTCCTTTTCCAAAGAAAATTGCTCCATTTTTCTCCTTCAAAATGACCCAAAGCTGCCCTGGACAGTCCTGAAAATTATCCTCATTTAGCCAATTAGAGCTGCGCCAGGAACAAGCTCTCTCTTTCTGTCATCAGACTGTGTGTCATCAAGTGTCATCAACGCTGCACACCGCTAGAGTACTGGACACCCTGTGATGTACTGTCATGTCGGCCTGGACAGTGAGGCCTGTCAGTGTCAAAGCAACCTGTATTATGTCTACGGCACTGCCAACACGGCACACGGCACTGTCACAGAATCATCCGGAGATCAAATTTTTCTTTTGACAAATTACCCTGCCTGCATCGACAGCTATCTCAAGCTTTTACTTTCGCCTCCTTCCTGCGACTCGCTGATGCCCACATCTCCTTTTAGGCATTTTCAGGTTAATAAACAAAAAAAACAACAACTGTAGTTTAATTTAGAACCTGGTTGAAAGGACCGTATGTGGGTATGTTGATGCAAAAACAAATTACTTTGAGCTTTGAAGGTTAATTTGACAGCTAAACCCATTTGTTACTTCTTGATAGAGTAAATCTTTATTTCAAATTGAGACATGCTAAGTCACATGAACTCTGATAGCTTGCAGTTAGGAAAACTTCTCTAATGAGCTCAGTGTGGAGATGTTCCAACTGGCAACATTCATACTATCACTGATACAAGTTTTTATGCAGAGTGCTTTTTTTTTTTGTCTCTAACTTATTTCTCGAATATATATCTCTTGAATTGTGAGTGATAAACATAATACATAACATAGTATCCTGTTAATTTTTTCTTGGATTAGTGTCTAAGCTACAGTCTAATGAGAAAAGCTGGCACTGATCGCCAGTTTAGTTTTTTCTGCCAACATTTCAAGTATTGCACTACAAAATCAACTTGCAGTATTAAAATTTTGTAGTTAAAGCATTTTGACACATTGGTAGGTTTAAAGAAAACTTCTTGTCTCATCTGCTGCTTAGGGTACCTAAGAACTTCTACTCCTGCACCATCGAGAGCATCCCTACGGGTGACATCTGCACTTGGCTTGGGAACAGCACCGAACTGTTCAAAGAGTGGTGCGAACGCATCATTCGCTCTGAGCTTCCTGACCTGCTGTGCAAGACTAAAGCCAGGAAGATGGTCACGATGGACCTCTAGCAACCCAACAATGGACTCTTCTCTCTGTTGAGGTCTGGGTAGCATTTCCACTTCCTTAAGGCCAAAACAGAGAGAATGTGGAGGAGCTTCTTCCCCCAGGCTATTCGACACGGTGGCCCTGAGAGGCGAAGCGGACTGCAACTTAAGAAAACATCAGCAAAAAAAAAAAAAAAAAGTAAAAAAAAAAAAAAAAAAAAAAAAAAAAAAAAAAAAAAAAAAAAAAAAAAAAAAAAAAAAAAAAAAAAAAAAAAAAAAAAAAAAAACAGAAATAAGAAAAATAGATTTCCAAAAGCACAAGGGAAGTGTTTCTGGGGAGACAATAACCCGATGAACCAGTTGCAGGAACCAAAACGTGCTAGGTAAGCATGTTTTATTCTCATTATTTATATAATACTGATGATGGATTTTTAGGCTAATAGCTAGGCTAACACACTTACCTCTCATCTTTTCTTTCCTCACAAAACCAATAGATCCTCGACTTATTTTAAGTGTCTCCCAGCGGAAGTCTTAGCATGTTTTGTGATGATGTGAAACTCCAACAACTGTCCTGCACATTATAAATGTGACCTGGCATTGTCACTGAATTTGGTAGTCACATTCCTCTTGATCATAATGTGGAAAGCAGTTTTGTGGGTTTTTAAGTTGGGAAATTACAGTTTTATAGCAGCCAAACTATACAAAAAACAAACAAAAAAAAAAAAATATCCCAGAAAATGAAAATCTTGATCTAATACATCATGAAAGTTGATAAGTAAAATCTAACAAATGCAGTATGAGGTCGAAGTCTTTCTCTATCTGTTCTTGTGGCAGTGGAGATGCAACAGATGTTGGACAAAGTGCTCCACTATCTGTCCAGTAAGTGGTGTAGAGGGTGGTCCGGGTTTATTACTACTCACCCTGGCCAGCGTCAGCATCAGCTGATACAGGAATCCAAACAGGCTGTGATGGAGTTTACTGCAAAGCTAAATCAAACTCAAGTAGGAAAATCAATAATAAAATTCTTTCCACATTCAAGTTAGCAGTTCAATATTCATGTGACCACCAATGACAGCGCAGGATTCCCCTATTCCCCTATTCCCCTCTGGAACAGATATATCTTCTCAGCTTAGCTCCAATACCGAAACCCTGCTTTCTCCTCTGCATCCATCATTGGCCAGAGTTGGCAAAAGTACACACAGTCTGTACTTAAGTAGAAGTAAAGATACTATTGTTCAAAAAATACTCCAGTAAAAGCTGAAGTACTCATTCAACTTCTTTACTCCAGTAAAAGTAAAAAAGCACAGGCTCTGAAACTCAAAACCAAAATAAGAAAGGAAACAGGAGCTCTGTGGAGAAAGTTTCTACTTTTGTTTAAAGCTCGCTGGATGTTGTGCTGCTTTAACACTATAATAAAATAATATCAGTAGATGGGAAATACAAACTTTAGTCTATTTTTTTTTATTCTAATTGTAAAGGAGAATATTAAAGATCTCTATTTTCTGCTGCTTACATTGTAGAGGGTGATTTTACCTCTAAACAGGAAAACGTGTACAGTTAGGGGTTAAAGTTGGATTCAGCAGGTGGAACAATAAAATCAATTGTAATGGCTCAATATGGGGGAAAGAATCACAACACACAATAATTCCCATTGAGAGCTCCAGCAGGTTTCCTTATGACGGGCTGTGATCAGCTGATCTGAGCTACTGCTGCTCTGAGTTTACTGCTCTTTTTGGATTCACACAACTTAATCCAAAAAAATGCCAGCAGATGTTTTATGAGTTGTCCTGGCTGGTTTGTATCCTCGACACTGACAGTACACTGTTTATGTTGTCTTTTTTCTAGATGGCATAAAGCTGGTATGAAGGTGGAATCCAGTCAATGAATCTCAGCATCATCAGCTAAAAATCATATAAATCTCTGCTACACTGGATTTAACCTTACTCTGACCATTACACCACAGTCGCTGTGCACCAGTCACTCACTGTTCTTTACTTTAAATCCATCACAATACAGACAGCTAACCTGCTTACCCTATAATGTCAGGTGCACAAACCCAATATCTGATTTAAAACCATAAAACTTAGACGTGAGCTAAGCACCACTGAGCACTCCTTACCTTTAAATGCAACCCACTCTCTTCCTCTCTTGTCCTTTCTTTATCTTTCTCCATCTGAGTGTCGTTAGTTCTTTCTTTTCTCTCCCTATAAAAGAAAACGGACGTTTAAATAGCAACACACTGTGTGACAAAGTGCACACAAACAGTTTGTGTGTTTGCCGCTGTTTGTTGAGCTGACAGAAACGCTGCATTTGAAATTACCTGACACTTAAAAGATGTCGTTCCCTTTAAGCTTTCTCGTCTTCTGTAGGGCCGAAGTACCGTAAACACAACTCACGGACACCTGCGGTCGTTCCGGTGTTGGGGCAAAACAACAACAAATCAAACAATCTAAATAAATGAATAAAACACCGTCCCACTTCAATCGCTGACTTTGGACATATCATATCTTTCAATGCAAGATTTCCTGGTGAATAATGCACCAACACGACTGCCTTTCATGTATTTAGGCTCAAATCAGTTCGATTTTTGAAGGCTCGCAGTGACGTGAAATAAGAACTCCCCTCAAATTTGTCAAACCAAAAGTCTAATTTGAAAATGTACGGAGTATAAAGTACAGATATTTGTAGAGAGTAAAGGGAAAAAGTTGTCTCGAAAACAAAAAGAAACTAAAGTAAAGAAGTATTTTTACTTTGTTAACTCCCACTTCACTTTGAAGACTGTGTTGTTTTTTTGTGTGTGACAAAATTCCAGGCTTCAGTTGCCTAGGTAACAATCGAATGCATTTACTACCAGCTCATAGGTCAATCAAGGGTTGTCTCTCAATTGTAGTCTTTCGGAAGGTGAGAAAAGTTTGTTTCTGCTCCCTAACTATTGGTTCTTTCTCTTGAAGTCACCAAATGTTACCTTCTGAAAAAAAACAATGAATTGTCGTGTCCGTGGCATTCACACGGATCTCTGTGAATGTTAAATACAGTCATTTATTCCTATTTAAACTCTGCTAGCATTACAAATCAGTTATTAAAATAGTTTTACCTGTTATATAACTAACAGAGTCTCCATTATTATTTTTGCTAATAACATTTGACCACTTCCTTCTGTATTATTCATTATCTTGATTAACCTGCAGCAACACTGGAACAAGAATGCAAATGATAGTCACGCAAGCCATCACAAGCTATTTATGCATTTCAAAAATGCTGCAACCGCACAGACAATGCCAGAGACTTTATGTCACAGATGCCATGAATGTAGCTTCAGTTGATTGTATGTGTTGCACAAAGGGTTAAAATAAATAATTATTGGTGTAATGGAATATCATTATGTACAGGAATGTTTTGACTTCACTGGGCCTCACTCAAAGCCATTAGTGGCCTCCATCAAAGCAACGGACTTGTGTGCAACTTACTGTATATAGCATTTAATGTCAAGTAAAGCCCGGCCACATTACCCAGCAATTTTAATGATACTCCCGTATAGCCTGTGCCAAGGGACTAATGATCAAACTGGAAATGTACATAAACATGTAAAAACCACTCAACACTGCACTTAATAACTGGCTGAGTTGCTTTGGAGAGTTCATAAAACTGTGCTAAACAGACACTGTCTCCATTTCTCACGCAAGAGCTGGAAGCTAATTATTTCACCATTGTGCAATGGAGAAGGCTGCTGCATGGGTGTTCACAGTTGGGGAGCTGCTTTGATGTCACAAATCTGTCCACTTTACAGCCTCAGACACCAGACCGCTAATGATTATTTGGCTCTAGGTTTCTTTGTTATTTTCCGGCGCACGTATACATTTAGACAGCCGCATGACAAGCCAGCTTTTGCACACACACCTTAACGCAGCTCTGCTCCCTCCAAAACACTCTTGGCAAAGTTTATGTTTGGATACTATGAGTGCTTATTGTGACATACTGTGGTGATGGCACCGTGTTATCTGCAACCAGTTTCTCCGTGTTTCCATGTGGAAAACCAGCGTTGACATGAGGTCACCGATGCTCCGAGCTATGCAATGTGCTTTGTAAATCGCCACTTAAAGGATGTCTGTGAGCTTCCCTTCCTGTCAGAGCCAGCAGTCCACTTGAGACTCAAGTACCAACACACATTCACACAATCACCCAAAATAACCCCAGCAGTTTATGGCAGGGGCTACCATTTACAGGGAAACAAACAAGATAAGAATAAAAAAAATGCATTGGTATGTTATTGTTAATGACAGAAAAGAACTGCTCCACTCATTAACAGCAACTAAAAATGCATATCAGCCTATAGAGGAGCTGCATCACATTAGCCAATGGCTATCATCTTGGGTTATTCTCAGACTTCTGTACCATAACAGCTGCAGGCAAGTACACTGCTACCTTCTCTGCTAGCTGTCAGCGTCTCAGTTGAATTATTCTGTTTTTCCCCCCACTCATCTCCCACTGTTTCTAGATCGTAATGAATTTAATGCCACTTTAATTTGCATCAGCCTCTTGTTAAGTCTAGGAATGCAGAGTGAATGAAGCATTGTTTGACTGCAGGACTCGTGAAAAACGCTACGCTCTGGCTTGGAAAACTGCCGAGTGTCTGTGTGGCAAGTGACAAGTAAATGGATCTCATAAAGTGTTTTTCAGAAATACTACTTACTTCAGAGGTGTGATTAACACATTCTTCCTTTCTTTCTTCTTTTTTCCCCCATCTTAGCACCTATGGTTTCCTCATATGTCCATTAGTCCCCAGAATTGGCAGCATAAGTGCTGCATGCCTCACTGGAGGTGTGTGATATGCCCCAACTCAGGTGATACACTGAAACATTCATTGTGAGAAAGAGTGTAGCAGTTCATTGATCACTCTGCTCGCTCTTATCATGGCATCAGTCTCGCTAAGCAGAAGGGGGGAAAAATATGTATTTTCAATGCAAAATGAGCAGAGCTATTACTCTGCAGGCTGACAACCAATCAATTCCACTACACTGTTCTCTGTCTTCTGTTGGAAAAGATGCTCGATAGAATGAGCAAGCTAAACTGGGCATGTGAATCTGGCTGTCAGAACACTTCTACAGATGGACGTTTTATGAACTGGAGTGAAAGCCAGTATGACTGACAGCTTTGTATGTACATCCCGCTTAACTCCTGATGCAATTTAGAATAATTATAGTTTTATGTAACATGTGGGCATGAGTGTAACTTTGCATGGCTGAGTGGCAGTGTGTTTGCTAGAGGTGAGCGGATGGATCCAAATATGGATAGCATCAATGCCAATGCTGCTACTGTTATCAGATCAATACTGGCACAATAGGATCGGTGCTTTGCTGCTATCCTGTAAGGTCAGTATGTATCCCGCTGTATATTGAATAAATTAGTTTTTTGGAAATTAAAAAAATATGCCTCAAACATGCACTATGAAAAATGAACAGAAAGCACATAAAGTGATTTAGAGACTGACACATTTACGTTCCAGGTCTCCAAAAAACCCAGTTTCAAAGCTAACGGTGCATCTTCATGTGTTAGAAAAACATAGCAATTATTGTAGAAAGTAAACATCGCGGTGATTTAGTGGTCATTAAAACGTGTTCAGAAGGTTTATCATGACACACGGCTGTCTCCTACATCATTTGCCTTTATAGGTTAAAATTATCGGTTTTAGGAGACTGGCCTTGTATTTATTTGTTATCAGATCGGTAGCAAAATTTGCAGTATCACACATCACTGATGTTTGAGCTTGTAAGTATTCATTTTGGGAGGAATGACTTTTAATACCATTGTGCGAGTCTGTGTCTCACACAACATCTTGAAATGGGTTTGTCCAAAGAATTATTTATGAAGCACAAACACCAAATAGTCTACCTGCTAGCTGATTTAAAATATTAAATAATTAGTTTTAAATATTAATTCTGTTTTGTTGCAGTGTTTCACAATACCTGGGGTGGACATAGTTTTGATTAAATGCTGTTCAGAATAAATAAAATAAACAGGTTTTGCTGTGCATTGTAGTGTCTCTGAGTCCTATTTTTTCCATAACTTTAAGCACTCAATATTATGCAGTACTGTGCAAAAGTTTTGAGCCTCCCCTCCTTTCTTTACAGAAAGTATTAAAACATGTGCAAAAATAGATGGAAATATAGTAAATAAGGCAAAACGTCTTTACAATTCTTAAACGCTTTTTGTAATGGCCACCCCAGCCTTTATTGGGGTGGCTGTAGTTCAGGAGGTAGACCTCTCCTGACCTCTTCCATCTATGTTGATAAACGATGATTTCAATCAAAAAATGTACAGTTTGGATTCATCACTTGATACGACCTTTAGCCACAGATTTTCAGTGTGGTTCTGATGGCACTTCACTGAAAAGTAGATGGTTCAACTGCTGTAGATAGTTCTGCTTTTAGGGCTGACACCTCAATTATCCAGTTTTCTCAGTTTTGTTGTTTGTTATTTTTTTCCAGAGGACACTCTGCACACCATGGCAAGCAAAAAAAACCAAACAAACAAACAAAAAAAAACATCTTATGCCTATGAAACTGTTATCTTTGGCATTTTGGCATCAGCAAAAGAAATGAGAGCAAATTATGTGTTTTCTTGTAACAAAATATCTAAAGTACAATTTAAAACCATAAATTATTTCTTTGCTAAGCTTTGTGTTTTGTGTAGACAACAAAAGAAAAGTTTTAAGCCTAATCTTAAAAGTAGAGATAGTGTCTGTCTCCCGAATCCAAACTGGAAGCTGGTTCCATAGAAGAGGCTTTCCCTCCCATTCTACTCTTAAATACTCTAGGAACAAAAGAATCAGGTTATATCACCTAACACCGCATTTGGGCTGTACAAGTAAACATACCTTCTAATATTTATATTCATAGCAATTCATGCATTCTTTTAAATACATCACATTACTTTATGAGAGCGTCATCTATTTCAACAAACGAGCACGCCTGAGCCACGTTTCAGCCATGTTGTGTGGTGGCGTTTGTTTACTTAATTAAATCATGAGAGTCATCTCAAGTGTGACAGGTGAGCAAAACAGACGGCTGAGAGTTCCTTCCAATCCCATGGAGACAATAGCACCGAGAAGCCTGGCACTAATGATTTCATTAACATGGCTAACAGGGCATCGCTACACCTGTTCACAGGCATCTCAGCAGATACCTTGGTAACCTTGAGACATCGGTTCGAGGCCCCTGCCAACAGTCTTTTTTGTTTTATGGCTGCGGTCCCAGCTCTTCCGCTGTTTTATTAAATACTACAATGTGCAGATTTGGAGTTTTATTTAAAGCTCAAAACTATGCTCCACCATATGTGCTTTTTTGTGCCAACATTTTTCAGTTGTATTTTAGTAGGCTACAAACTAACACCGAGTCCATGTAATTTATATTAATTAAAATAAGAACAACTTCAAAACGCAGTCTCTGTAATGCATGTCTCACTATCAAGACTACATAAGAGTTTCAAGCATTATTCTTAGATTTTCTCTTAGCCTGCATCCACAGATGTTTTCCACTTGAAAGAGAATGCCAAGAAGTTTAGACAGCTACAGTAAAGTATCTAAAAGTCTCATATTCTCATATTGCACCACACTGACTGTTTGAGAACAAATCACACCCATCTGCTTCTCCAAGAAGATCTCAAAACAAATCGTTTGCATACTAAGTCTGACCCCTGTTTTTTTCCTTTCTTTCTGTCTTTTTTGTCTCTCTGAGAAGTTGAAAGCCCGAAATTTTCCAGCTGGAGTTTCTCTGATCTGCCAGTTTTTTGTGGGGTTTTTTTCTTATTGTCTAATATCGCTCTACATGGCTCTGACTGTGTCTCTCTCTGGGCCTGTATTCTGACATTATCTGCATGCTTTAATGGTCTGTAACTTGTCAAGGCCTATCTGTCTCCTCGCCTACTCATCTGACAGCCTCATTGGTGTTTCCCCCTTCCTGCCTCAGAATATGATCGATAGCCCCTGAGCCCCCCATCCCACTGTCTTCACAGGTGGATATCATTAAGAAATGATAAATGTACTATCAGACAATCCTCTGCCCTCTGTGTAAACCGAACCGGTTGCAGAGTTAAGCTTTAATTGAACTTAAGATGCAGTTTCACACAGACAGCACTAATGTATGCAGTAAACAAAGAGAGATGCATTTTATTAATCCGTATTATCAAATATTCCTAAAGTTTGCCAGCTGGTCATCATCATTCGATGAAAAACTTCATTAAGTGCTTACTGTAACCCAAGCCACACAGTTGTTTTTGTGTTTAATCACAGCACTGTCACTTCACAAAACCCACTCATTCTTCAACACTGACTTTTAAGAGTGTTTGTAGCAAATGATGTCATCCTGCTGAGGGGTGGGGGGTCAAAACAAGAATTAACATCTAATCTGGAGGACTTGCACTAGCAGGGAGAGAGGCTTCTACGTGTTTTTGTCATGGTTGCAACATCAGAGCTTTTGGATTACTAATTTAAGGAGTTGCCTACAGTCAAACACATTTACTTGTGGAGGTGGACACGGAGAAAGACACTAGGAGGAAAGGGGAAAAGGAATTCTAGTAGTTATCTCTGCACTTGACAAGACTGATATTCAGCTCTTTTTTTATCATTATTATTTATACCATTATATCATTATTTTTATATAATATAATTTATATCATTATTTATACCAGTTATTTCTTAACCAAAAGGACTGTTTATGCTCCCTGAATGCACTGTGTAACAGAAACTGATATCAGAAGTTGGGCCCCTTCTGTCCCTCAGTGGCGAGCTGCCAGTGAGGATGTACCTGTGAATAGACCTGGGACACTGCGCCCTACTTTGTCCAGGACTTACAGAAAGCCACGCTGCCCATAAAATGAAACCACAGTTGAGTGAGTTTGCTCTGATAAATGGCAACTACATTATACTGTATGTCACAGATATTGGCAGATATCAAAGGATGGGTGCCATTTTTGTAGGCTCTTGCCATTATGTGCAATAACTTTTCTCTAGCACTGCATATATACTCATAGTAAGTCTCAAACCACCTCAACCGATTCACTGATTGGTGGTTTAAACAAAAGAGAACAAGGCCCCCTTTAAAATGATCAACTCCAGGTATAAACCAGTGCTTGATATGGCGATCGTGCGTTTCACAGCAAGCCAACAAATAAAACATGATTTGTGGTTCAAATCAGTTTGTTTTCTCAGTCCAGCTGACATCCTCTGGAATACCGTGTGCAGGTGTGGCATGTGGTCACGTGCTAGATCAGCGCTGATAGAAATCTACCTTCATCGCACGCAGACATGTACAGGCATACAGGTGTCTGTGTGCACACCGTTTCTTTCTTTCTGCGCCAACACACAAATACCCACACGCACACTCACATGCAGTCAGCTGTGAGATCCTATAACAGAACAAACACTGTCCGGCACGCTACCTTAGAGAGCCGAAAAGGTGAGCTGAAAGCCGTGCTAGCTCTAATGGTCTTGTGTTTTTTTTAACTGCAGTAGAATAACAAAGGCTGGAAATGAAAAGGGAATAGATAACCGAGAGAGCGGAGTGTTTGTTTAATCATTATACCGCCTCAATACTGACAACTAAATTGTCTTTTAAATATTGTACTAAGTCTCTGAAGTGTTTCTAATTTTCGCTTCATCGCACTACATGAGAAAACACAGTGGTGTCCAAATAAATGATAAATAATCCATAACTGTGTTATGAGGACTCGGTTTGCGTCCTTGCTCCAGGCTTGAAGCGCCCACTCCTGTCAAACGCTTTCTGTGTCGTCTCAATCTATTAATCCCTGTTTAAACACACAAAAAAGACAAAGTTTAAGAATGCCGAGGCCCAATATTTGCCTTAGTCTAAACAAAAATATCGAGAACAGATATGGCTTTGACCCCCTTTGACATAAAGGGAGGCGAGGATGTTATCAAGAGCTGCACGACCCTCCCCAGGCTCTCTGAGCCCAATTACGTGAGCGATATATCAAGCAGGGTGGGACGGGAGTAACAGCGAGGGAGGAATGTCTGCCATGGTCCAGGTCCACATCTCCTTCTGTTTGAATTGGCTCACTCTTGAGAACATCGCGGTAATCGAGAGCCCGGAGAATGTGATATTGCTGCCCATTATCGCTATCTCCTCTACTCGGCACAACGAAGCTGCCAAAAATGTCATCGCGGAAATATCTGGTTTTATACATCCTGCTTTGTATCTTGCTCATAATGCTGTAAATATGTGCCGACATGTGACTTTGCTTCTTTGGCATGTCACTATTTTAAAGACATGCTCATCAAGTATGCTTCCTTAAATCTATCTCCCTTTCCATCCCCTGACGCGCAGCAGTCTGCTCATGAAAAATCTTTAGTCTGAGAATTTATTCCATTATTTTTTAATAAATATTCCACTTAAGACTTAACTTTTTTTTCTCCTTGACCGCTGGGCCTCTTTGTTCAAGCATTCAGTTCTAATCAAACACACCCAGTGGAAATCAGAGCAAAATTAGGCCACTAAGCACAATACATTTAGACAGTTCAGCTAAATCAGGAGAAGTCCTCGTTGGCCAATAGGCTTAATTGATTGACTGTGAACTCTAACATGCCTACCAGAGGCTTTTAGTGGAGAGACGTGCCTTCAAATTAAGCATTTGTTCCCTGCCAAGGAGGCTGCCTCTCTTTTGTGTTTATACAGCAGTAAGCAAATGTATGATTGTGTCTAAATTTGAATTTGCTTACTTAGAGAACAGTGACCCCGTCACGTTTTACTCTGCCCAGTCGACATTATCACATATATATCTCTGAGGATGCTAAATTATATGGCCACTTAAACTCTGCTTTTACAGCACAAAATTCACTCTTGTTTATAGGTTATTAATAGAAAAAATAATTAAAAAAAACAGCCCCTGATCTTGACAGAAAGAGGCAGAATGTATGTACGGTAACTGCTTTCCTAATTTTTCCTTCAGCAATATAAAGATAGCATTTGTTACATGCAATGTTACACTGGTAATTTACCAAACAAGACTTTTATGTTGCTGCTTATTTCTGGGTCATTAGGCCTGGACTACTGAAAGGAAGCTTTGTTGGGCCCAGTGTTACGGTACACAGAGATTATGTTCCTCTTGTTGCTAAAGTGGAAAGTGGCGGGTGTGTCGCTCACTGTGCAACACAGAGATCTTTATATTATGACGTCCATGCATCATTATGAGGGGAAAGATTTCCTTTTAAAGGAGTTGTGATATATGGCAAATATCACTGTATAATACTTGTTAGGTTTGAGGGCAAAGTCAGATCAGTTTCTGTTATGAAATGTCTTCAGTCATGTGGTGAAGATAAATTTTCTCTGACTGAATGTCTGTACTCAATTTTACAACTACATTCTTTTTTTTCTCTGTGATTTCTTTTATTTCCTTTCATTTTCTTTCTCGTGAGAAGCACAGATAGCGATCGGACCGGTTGGCTTAAGCATTACTACCAGGGTTTTTTTGTCTTTTGACAGCCTTTTGAAATGTTGCCACAAAGCCAGTTTAAATACCCAGTCGAATTTTTTCCTTATATAACACCCATATAATTACACGGTCAGACACGGAAACATTTGAATATCCTCTAAATGCCTTTCAGGCATTAGAGACAAAGGGTTAAATAAAATTAAAAAAAAGTAAATTATTTAAAAATAAAACTCTTAACCTGTCCTTTAAGGTTTACTTACTGGTTAAGTTTTATATGTATATATGAAAATTAGTAAGAAAAAATAAGGAAAGGAAAAGAAAAGAGATTTATGTTACACAGGTATGCACCCTCAAGTAGCAATTATTCTTAATCTTAAGAGTAATTATGGGCGCTAAGTTGTGTTCTCACTAAAGAAAATACTTCACCTTGTAATGGCACGCTTTTTCCATAATGGCTCATTGCTGTGAAAGATAATTGCTAGGAAAAAGTGTGGATTGGGCGGCATTCAAAAACTGTCCAAGTGGGCTTTAGCAAAATGAAACATCGGCCCTCTGTGGCATGAGGAAGCTGGAGACTGTGAATGCTGAGAGATGCCACGCAAAAAATGTGAGCTTGATGCACGCCATGCATTCAGGAGTGAATCTCCCAAATAGTGGGTTGGAATTCATTCAAGTCTGGAGCTACCCAACGTCGCAGATGACAAACACTGGTAGGCACACTTGTATTGTCAGTATGTGCAGATCTTTGTGTCGGGGTAGAAGTCCAGTGCTGGAAGGTGACTCTTCTGAGGAACAACAGTAAAACCCGGAGAAGGAACGGTCTGCCTGTTAATGGGCTTCTGTGCTAATGATAACCGATCCATAATGAACACCTTGTTCAAACACATGTAAGTGTATTTGGTATGAGGATGAATTCGGCTGTAAGTGACTGACTTTGTCATCACATGATCTCTAGTTTTTAACTCTCACCTTCAGTTTTTCAGTTAAAAAACTGAAAAAAAATTTGAATAAAAACAAACTAAAAATAAAAACGCTAGTTTCAGTACACGCAGTCAAATAAACAGTCTTACATTCATGCAGCATTCAATCACATTACATTTTATTTACATAGTGGTCAAATCACAACAAGAGTCACCTCAAGGCACTTTATATTGTAAAGTAAAGACTACAATAATACAGAATAAACCTTAAAAATCAGATGAGCCTCTAGGAGCAATTATTTGGCAACAGTAAGAAGGACAAACTCCCTTTTGAGAGGAAGAACCCTCTGGCAGAACCAGACTCAAGGAGACGCGGTCGTCAGCAGCAACTCTCTGTATCAAAAAACAATACAAACCAACAGTTCGTCAAAGCAAACCACAGATTCAGCCGAGATGTGAGATTTAGATTTCAAAATCACATACGTTGATCCTGATATCTCTCTATAGCTTTATATTAATAACACAGTCTACTGAAGCAAATAAATTCAAATTCAATTCAAATCAATTTTATTTATTCAGTGCCAAATCACAACAACAGTTCCCTCGAGGCGCTATACATAGTAAGGTAAAGACCCCACAATAATACAAAGAAAAGAAGCAAATAGCTTACATCAAAATGTATCATATTTCCAAAAGCACAATATCCAGTATCCAGTCTTCTAGATAATGAATATGTGGACTACTTACAGTATACTAATCATAAACAAAACTCTTACCTTGAATCTCAGGGCTTCTCAAGGCTACACGCTAATGAAGTAAAGGCAGTGGATGGTTTGCCTTTTCTGCATCAGATAAAGAAACAGAGTATAATGCGTGCCACAGTGCTGAACGGCATATACAACAACAGGTAGAGAGAAGGTAAACACACACAACAAAAGACTCCTCACCTCAAAAACAAACTGTGATGCAACATTTTTGGCAAGATGAAAAAAAGAGAAAACACAGAAACTGCTCCCGTGCGTGCAAAGGTTAGACTGAGGAGTTGTTAAGGCCAACTACAACACACAATCAAAATAGTAGCACAAATCATTTCTTCAGTGAAGTTAAAGATTACAGATGTGCGGTTGCCATGAGAGTTGTCTGTTGGAAGAAATATTTTCATAGTCTGTGCTGCTTTACCTTTCAAAATGTTTGTCTTATCACAGCAGAAATGCTACAGTGCATGCCAACTGCATGTCTCAATGAGCCCTATCACCCAACTGTATTTTTTTCATGTCCCACACTCCGATTGTCATTCCCAGATGCTTGTCTTTCTTGACCCACATCACTCAGTAGATCTCTCATCACTGTGTGGTACAGTAGCAAAGCGTAACACAAGAAAAGGCAGGAGAGGGAGGAGGCCCGGATATGTGAAAGAGTTGCTGCAGCTCAGCTCAGAGGACTACAAGAGTGATGATGGCTGTCCGCACCTGTCGAGGACAACAGGAAACCAGTTTGACACCTGCTCATGCTTGTGGTTCACACAGCTTCTGGGAAACTATGTGAAATGGCTTACATTTTCATAACAAGCTTCTTTTAAAAAGGTTGAGTCATCTCGGATTTCTTCCATTTTCGGTTTCCATGAAGAGAAGGAAAAATAAGGTTACTTCCACGAAGCTCAAGTAAACAAAGCAAAAAGATGTCAAACTAAATCAATAGAACCTGACCTATCTTCACCTACTCTACACATATCTATATTCTGCACAAAGAAAAGTGTGTGCTTCACCTTCCATATGATCCAATTGTTCTTTAAGCTTTTATTACTTACTCAGTCTTCTCATGCTCCGTCTTAGTGATGTTACTGTCAGCTGGGATAGCTACATCTATCACAACTGCTTCTCTCAGCCAGCACTATGTGTGGTTGGTTGGCCAGCAAGTGCTTGTCAGTGTGGACATTTCAGTTCCCACTAGACCTTCGCTCTGCTGTGTATATTTGTTTCACGATTAGTACCAACTCGCAATATTTTGCATGTTTTCTCATCAACATTAACTACAACATCTAAAGGCCACCCTGCTATTAGCAGCAATGCGTTCAGATCACGTAACAAGAAAGGTTTAACCAGCAGTAGAAGACAAAGAGAGTTCCACTAATTGGCTAAAACTGCTGCAGTTTACTGTAATCCCTCGTGTGCTCAGTGCTGTGTTAGCAGAAGAAATGAGAAACTGGAAACAATACACCAAAAAAGGCAGAAACGAGGGACACCTTGAAACATGCTGGTGTGTTTTACTCAAGGGTAGCATGCGCTACCCCAACTTTTAGTTTGATGGTTCATTTGTTTTATCACTGTGGAGGCATATGTAGTGATGTGGTCTATTATAGCAACATTAATAGCTATAAAAATGCCATCTAGTAATGTTACACACAGTAACCTTAATGCTAATTTATAATTAATAGTGTATACCTTTAAGTAAGCATGTGATAATTCATAATTTTACACTGTGCCATGAATAAATACATTATAACCCTACGGTTCTTCTACATCCTTTTTCTTTAACTTCAAAAGAGTTTTTGATTTCATATAATTCTCCTTCACTCAACATTTATGTAGTCTGGCAATTGAACAGCAGCTAGCCAAGACTGGATCAAAGCCTGCTTTTCAAGCCAGAGAGAATTTAATCAGGTCTTGTTTCTTCGTGGGTGCATCCATTAGTATTAGTCAACATCAGTATGTGGGTTATGTTAATCCTACCACATTAGAGTATTTCACCTGTGAGGGAAATGGAATAGGTGGCTTCCTTCTCTAGTAAATAGGATAATCAAGTCCTTGGGCAGCAAGCCACCTTCTAGGCCAAGCAGGATATCCAAGAAAACCAAGCTTGCATAATAAACTATTACTGTATCTAGTCATGGTACTGCAATCCTCTATGGCTATATTTAAACCCTATTCACACGTCTACTATTTAACTATTTTACTAACGATTACTTTATTTCTTTTTCTTTTTATGAAACAGTTTTACACACAATTACATTTAACTACAATATGTTGGCACAGAAATATCCAATTACAACCCCAAGCAGTTGTAACTACTGTCTGACCAAGATGGTCAGAAAGTAGTTAAACTTTATCAAGCTAGCGGCAGTATCACGTATCACTTTGGCGACAGTGGGAAGGAAAAACTCCCTTTTAACAGGAAGAAGCCTCCAGCAGAACCAGGCTCAGGGAGGGGCGGGGCCATCTGCTTGGACAGGTTGGAGTGAGAGAATGAAGATGTGATAGAATACAAGATTTTTCAGCTTTCTGATGGTGACTGCCTTTTTTCTGTTCTCTGTCAAAATTAACCTACAATTCTTCAGTAATGTGAAGGGCTGGGCTGTGAGGAGGCCAGTCCATGACTACATGGTAATCTTCCACCTTGTGTTTTTCTATACTTTTTGTATACTTGTACTGCAATGGTAGTGTGTTTGGGATCATTGTCATGCAGAAAAACTAAGCTGTTGCCACTCAGACACGTTTGATATGGTATTGCACCATGGATCAGAATCTAAAGTCACTTACTTATTGACAGTATTTTGAGCCAAACATTTCATATTTCTTTTTAGCACTTCATAAGAGCTGTTGCCACTGATTCAGTCCAGTTATTGTGTAATCTGACATACTTCAGCCTTCTGTTTCCCTTCTTTAAGAATGTGAACTGAGTCCTTGCTTAACAAAAATAAAATTCATCTGAAAATGGTCAGCTGCATGGAAAAAGCAGACAAATTAGAGCTAATAAATAACTTTGTGAGTGGTTGTTTACATGCAAATAAAATGGGTCAGCATAATAAACTGGTTAAAACATTGTCTTGTTTACAATCTGTTTCAACATCAGTCCACACTTTGTTGCAGCCATTAAAAAGAGCAATAGACATAATGTTGTTCTTACCAGAGATATCCCCTAAACTATGAAAATAAAGGCAAAGGCAGATATTAAACACTAGCTATCTTTTAAGGTTTATCTGGCTGCTTGGTATTAATTATTCCTATCGTGTAAGGAAAAAATAATAATAAATGAATGAATATGAACGACAGCAACAGAGCAGGAGAAACAGAAGGAAGAAAGGAAGGAAGAGTATAATCCATAGTCTCTTGTACTGCCTACAGCAATACATTTCCCTGGAGAGGTTACTGCTGACAACAAGACATAAAGAGAGAGAGAGGGGGGAGAGAGAGAGAGGGAGAGTGACAGAAAAAAACGAGACATAAAGAGAGGGAGGTGTGAAAAAGGTAATCACTAGCTACCAGCCTGAGAGCCACGGAGTTGAGAGTACTGGAAACCTTAAACATTTTTTTGCCTCACTCAGTCACAACAATCATCTTTATATAATCATATAAAAAATAAAAATAAAAGAATAAAAAAGAGATAGTGTTAACCCTTTGTACCTGGCAGGGATTCATGGGTATTTATAAAGAATTATTACTGGGAAAATTAATGCAACGCTACACGATATCAAAAAAGACCATCAGGGTGTACAACTTCACCCCTGGCGTCGTTGCCCACCTCTCAATTTTAAATACACGTAGACATTGAGGGCTATCAGGAGGGGCTATGCGCTTACCTGCTGCTCTCTGGCAGGTAGCTCCATGCCCTCCTGGGTTTTAAATGCACCTCAGAACACACATGCATCAACACTACATATGAGCGGGCGGAGGGAGGTTTGGAGTCTTCACAAACCCCCGTTCTCTGCCGACTGCTGG
>VUQR01036296.1:0-21381 GCA_015108515.1 Hemichromis elongatus
AACATTAGCTAATCGTTATTTACTAGCTAATCTTAAAATGACTGTTCAGTACAGAAATCATGTTTTACAGTCCTGTGGTCTCAGCCTAAGATACTTACAAATCAAACGAAGCTCATACAAAAACAAACAAACAGATGAGCAAAATAATTTTCTCCTTCATTTCTGTCAAACAATGCTGTATGAAACGTTTCCAGCAGTTAGTATCATGGTTGCTAGGTAACCTGAACAGCGCGACGGAGGCTAGACAGTCCCATTTCCCAAGCCTTGCACTTCCGGCCTTAGCGGTCTTTGAGTACGCGGCCCTTGAGGATCGTTAAGGCTGCGTACTTTAAGGCTGCAGAACCTGAATTGAGACACAGCCTACATGTTTTAATGCTTTGTATCTCGTTCATACCACTAGAGGGAGCCCGTACCACAGTCTGACAATGACTGAGATTATTCAAAATAGCCATCCTTTGGCATTCTCTCATTTAGCTTCATGAGGTCGTCACCTGAAATGGTTTTCCAACAGTTTGAAGGAGTTCCCAGAGATGCTGAGCACTTTTTGGTCCTTTTGCTTTCACTCTGGGGTCCATCTCTTCCAAAAACATCTCAGATGGCTTTAGGTTAGGTGACTGTGGAGGCCAGGCCTTCTGGTTCAGCACTCCATCACTCTCCTTTTTGATCACATAGCCCTAACATAGATCACATAGGTGTTTGGGGTCATTTTTCTGTAATAAAATAAATGATGATCCAACTAAATGCAAACCAAATGGGACGGCGTGTGGCTGCAGGATGTTGTGGTAGCCATGCTGGTTCAGCGTGCCTTCAATTTTGAATAAATCCCCAACGGTGTCACCAGCAAAGCACCCCCACACCATCACACGTTCTCCTGCATGCTTCACAGTGGGAACCCTGCATGTAAAGTTCATCCATTCCCCTTTTTTGCATCGCACAAAGACATGGCAGGCGGACCAAAGATCTTACATTTGGACTCGTCAGAGCAAAGCACAGATTTCTACTGGTCTAATGTCCACTGCTTGGGTTTGGCCAAAACAAATATCTTCTGCTTGTTGCTATTTTTTTTAGTAGTGGTTTCTTAGCAGCTATTCAACCATAAGGTGCATTTTGTTAAATTAACTATTGTGGAAAGTAAAAATCACAGTGATTTCAGGTTCATCGAAATGTGTTCAAAATTTGCAGACTGATGATGATTAATCTCATAAGTCATGACATATTCCTCTCCCCTGCATAAGCTGCCTCTATTGGTATCAGCAACACTGGTGCTGCATTTATCTCAGTATTGCACAGCGGATTCAGTGACATGCAGATATTGCCTTACCCTTTTTTACAGCCCTCCTGCCCCATATAAACCGCTCACCTGCCTGCAGACTTGTCACTGGAGGCACAACCCACTGAAGATCAGACCGTCAGCACAATCCACTGAACGCCGTCACCATGGTATGTGGGCTTTCTCTGCATGAACAATAATCTGCATCTGCTACCTTAGTCGTGGCATTGTATTCTATCCTGATGTTTGTGACCATTGATTTGATTCTGTGACTAAACCTCATACTTTGCCGTTTCAGGGTTTATTTTTCTTGTAGCATATACAAAAGTCAAATAGTCATTTATTTCAAATGCATTGACTGAATATTAATGAGGCAGGGGAATAAAAAAAGTTCAAAGCTTGTGTATCAACCAGTAATTTTAACATGCGTTTTGTATACAATATAGAATCTCCCTTTGATTGTGAATATGCTGAGGCTATAACCAAATTTAGGCCTTAAGTAACAGTCTAGAAAATACATAACCCTTACACTGACTGTAGTCACCTTACAGTTTTAAGTATATAAGAGATCATTCTTGAGTAACAGCCTAGTAACAGAACAAAAATCCTATTCTAAGATTTAACATATGCCACCGTTGACTAATCTGAATAATTCAAATCCCCCTGAGGGATTAATAATGTATAGCTTGACTTAATGATCTTCCATCAAATTCCCTGTGAAGTCGGTGATAAACCAGCACGAATCTGAAATGGGTGAGCAGAATAAACCGAGGAATCTGTGGGCGCAGTACTGGAACAAAGGATCCAGCATGATGAAGTTCACATTTGGCCATTAGGTGATGCCCAGCACATAAAAAGGAAGAACAGGTGAAAATAAAAAAAGGTTTATTGCTTTATTGATCAGGTGAACAGGTTCACTGGCTTTGTTAAACGTTGTTTAAATGCCATGTTGGGTTTCTCATTTGTATACGCGTGAAATCGATCTTTAAACACATAAAATCAACTTACTTAGTTTCTTTGCTTCTTTTGTGTGTTTGTATAATTGTTAATAGGCACATAATGTACAAAGATATGGTAGATGTGGCTAGTGTCTGAAGAGCTATAGGTCACTGTGTGGGTGGGTTTTTTTTTATGGCGACCACGTCAGTGAACAAATACAACACCTTCCTGTTTTTTTCATTTTACAACCGTGGGTACTTTGTTTTACCTCGGTTGATCATCAACTGCTCAGATAAGACAAGCGCCAATCATCAGTTTGCTCATGGCAGTTCCACTGTCTCAAACCATCATGTAGATAGTTCCTAAAATATAATAAATAAAACTGATATAACAGATCTATACACACTTGTACAAGGAAGAGTTTTTAATCATCCAAGAACGAGCACGAGTACTGAAGTCTTCCTATTATTATTATAATTACTTGATCCTGTGTCTTCCCTCCAAGAAGCCAACTAAAA
This sequence comes from Hemichromis elongatus, assembly GCA_015108515.1. Classification (NCBI taxonomy): domain Eukaryota; kingdom Metazoa; phylum Chordata; class Actinopteri; order Cichliformes; family Cichlidae; genus Hemichromis; species Hemichromis elongatus. The sequence continues at coordinate 2,728 of VUQR01036296.1, forward strand.
TTCCCACTATAAACTATTTATTAGTATGCCGCTTCCTTTTACAGAAAATCCAGGATATGTCAATCAAGATGGGCTTGGAGTTCAAGATCCGCGTCAAGCCCGGTGAGAACAGCGACGGGTGAGTCCTTCTCCTAATGCGTCCACGCTGAGAGCGTCCTGTCCATTTCACACAGCATAGCTGGTTTAGTTATCTGTCAGGAAGAAGCGAGTCGATCTCACGTTCCATCCTCTCCTCCCCCTTCCCGCCTCTGTCGCAGTTTTGCCATCAACATCGGTCATGACAGTGAGAACATCGCCATGCACCTCAACCCCCGGTTAGACACCAACACCCTGCACATCAACTCTTTGTCCGGGGGTTGCTGGGGCGACGAGATCCAGGATTCGAACTTCCCGTTCAGACGCGGAGAAGAATGCAAGGTTTGTGTGAAGGCGCGTGGCGTCTGAAAAATGTAGTCACTAACACACAATGCACACTGAAGAGGATTGAATGGTTTAAGAAGCGAGGCTCTTACACACTGGCATAACCAGTTTAAGATCAATGAAAAAAGCTAAACCACAGTTATCTAGAAGACAGAGAACAAAGTCATCTGTAGTATTGGACTGAGTGCTAATTTCATAATATAAACGAAAGCTCATAAAAGTTACAATGTCTCAATTGTGTATATCAGTCAGTCAGATGATAACGTTAACTAAGACAGGGCCTTGATTTGCTAATCCTTTCATTTATCACATCTTTGCATGTCACTCTATGGGCAAGGTTTTATAGCTCATAGCTTTAAATAATGTAATTGTACTCTCAGACACACAAACACAAGTGCTGCACTTTAATTTAAAGAACACTGAAGTCAAGCACACCCTGGGTAAATGAACTGGATTTCCAGGCCGTTATCATGTCTTTGACTATCAGAGTGTAATTAATGGGTTTGGTGCGTGCTCTGTAACGCTGCTAGGTCAACAGGTGATTATGACAGGCTTTATAGGCCCATAAAAGTTAATAGCTGTTGAGAAAGGTTGTTTCTGGAGGAGGATTTCCTGTCGAAACTGTAGCTTTTTTTGTAGTTGTGTAACAATGAAATTCAAGGAATGGTTTATTTGCTTGGAAGTGGAGTTGCTTGAAGTACTTATCTATAGTCAGTGTATTATCTGTAGTAGATAGCTGCATGCATGACCACATATGGGAGAAACAGGAGTAAAAGCATCAAACTGATGATATATATAATTATATAATATATATATCTGATTTGTTTTGTTTTATAATTTGAGGATTTTTAATCTTTTATTTTGCCTTCAGCCACGTTCACAACTGGAGACACAGAAATCTGCAGCAGGATGATTAGGTAACGTGATTAAACAGAGGCGGAAAACTCAAGGAAGAAGCGATATATTTTGTAAATCATACCATAGGTGTATCGACTAAAAATCTCAGATGAGATCAAATAGCAGCAATCCTGACCTCAACGCTAAGGTCAGAGGTCACATAATATTTTCAAATTTATACCATAGGTGTGAAATCCAAAATCTGATTGGGTGACACGCGCAGTCGTGCTCATGTCATCTAGCTGATCCGTGATATAATATTGATATTTTTAACTGCACGTTTTTGTTTTTGTAATAGATAGCTGAAATAAGTTTTGCAGCCGACTGCATCCACAGCAGCTTAGGTTCTGTCAGTGTCCGAGCCCAAGCTTCAAAAAACTCAGCTATCCTTTTAACCAAAAGATAAATGTCATTCACCTCTCTTTTTCTCCCTCTTGTTTTTTCTTCCTTCTTTAGTTTTACATCAACTTAAACAATGAGCAGTTTTACATCAAGCTCCCGGACGGCAGCATGATTAACTTCCCCAACCGCCTGGGTGATGTCAAGTACAAGTACTTCGATGTGAGCGGTGATGCAAGAATCATCGGCATCAAGATGAAGTAGAGGTCCACCTCTTCCTAAGCCCCAACCCTTCACCTCTCTACCTTTTGCTTGTTGCTAAAAGAGTCTCATGTTTTCACATAGCTGTAATTAGGCTGGACTGCTAATATGAAATCTGAAGAGTAACTCTGGAAATGTCAACTGCTTTAGATTGCTGATGTTGTAATGAGAGTAAATGGCCTTAAGATGGAGCCCCAGCACATCTTACCTTACTATGATTGGAGCAAAGATGGATTTGTTAATAAAAGCTGAAAGAAAAGAGTCTTCTTCTTCATTTACTTCCTCTGATACATAAATAAAAAAAACACCACATGTAATTTACACCAACATGTTCTTAACAATATTTATAGGACAAAGACTTGTTTCAGTTTTTTTTTATATCATTGTAACATACAAGAGTAAAAGCAGTGGGTGTTTAAAAGCACTAAAAGAAGATGCCAACAGATTTCAGAGAGTTAAAAACATATATGCTACATGTTACAGACATTACATTTTTCTCAATGTCTGTAATTCAAAAACAGGCTTATTATTTTTCCCTTTTTATGTTTATGTTATGCAACATGTAAAAAAGAGGGAGAAAAAGAAAACCCAGAATTGTATTGGTTACTATGTTTAAGAGGTGATGAGGAAATAGCTTTAAAAAAAGAATAAAAGTGGACATGGAAAAGGAGGGAGCACGTGGTAGACAGCAGAGGTGAGGTGGGAGATGTAGCACACTCTTACACAGACAATTTACACGAGGACTCAAAAGACAAGCGTCCCAAGGCTGAGGAATGTGGCACAGGGCAACCACATTCCAGAGACGGAGATGAAAAGTATTTGTCTGTAAAGTCGGTGGCAAACTGGACCATTAAAAAATATTAAAACACTTCTGTACAACTCATTCACTTTTCTATTGTATTATTTTTACGACAGTTTCTCTTTAGTTGTTATGATGTACACAGTAAAAAAATATGCAAAAATACAGTACATGGTACCGTTTTCAAATGAATAACTTTTTCCCATTATTGTTAACTACACACTGTATTTCATCAATTACAGAAACTGTGGATAATGTATATATAGAAAGTATTTTTGTTAAAAAATATTATACTGCAGAAAATGACCAGAACATTTTCAGGTTGGGGGGGAAATAATTCCTTGTTCTGCTCAACAGAACAAGGAATTATTTTCATCCATAATAAATAGAAAAATGATAATTACAGGGAATTCTAGTCAGTTTAGTCACCACCTCTCTGCACTTATAATTTTATTCAGTATTTAATGTTTGAGATATCTCATATGTAATTTGGTAGAAAATGACCAAAGATCATAAGTTGATTTCTCCTAACCTGATTCGTCAGATTGACAAAATGTAAATGGAGGCAGAACCATGTTTGTCATCGTGATTGAAATGCATTTGATTCAGCTAAATATATACTTTATTGAATGCATTCAGTCAAGTTTGGTTAATTCAGCTAATTCTACTTTCTCAAAACTCACAAAACTTTAACAAAACTAGTTAACTCACTCTTTAAGACAGTAAAGGAAGTTTGGTTTTAGCTGGGCCAACTCAATGTAGATAATAAAAAATGTCCTCTCTGAATCAAAACATGCTAATTATGAATTATGCTAATTTACTAAAAGTCCTGCAGTGGACTTGTCACAGCTGACCCGGGATCAGCCCTGCTGGATCCTGATGACTGTCCTTTCTGTGCTAAATAATCTTTGTAGTTCCGAGTCAGAAGAGTGTAGAGAAATGGATTTATGCAGCTGTTTCCATAAGTGAGACATGTGACAAAGAAATTGACATAATTATGAGAAGCAGGAGACAAAGCTTTGAGGGACTCTGGAGAGAACAGTTTGGCTAACTGCCATCCCCAAAAAGGTAAGAAGCAAGCCCAGTAAGCTACCACAATGCTAAAGATCATTGATACAACTTTTTGTTTGAGTCCTGTCCTTCTAGCAGAGCGGCTGCTACCCCCTAAGTTAGCCTGCGCTACCCAGTAGCGCCTAGCTAGCCCTGCATACAATCCAACAATTACCAATCCAGGGACTAAAACACTGGTGAAAAACAGGGCAATGATATAAGCCTTGAAGGCCTCAGGGGTCCAGGTTGGATAGCAGATTCTCTTGACTGAACCAGCCACAGTGTGTTTGCCCTCCCTGAGTCGGATCATTATCATCATGGGAAGCGTTAACAGAAAAGATAGCCCCCAAATAATGCCTGACACTAGCCGTCGGTTGCGGGATGAAGACTTGTGTGCACTGAAAGGTGTAGCCACAGCACGATACCGTTCCAGGCTCATAACACCCAAAATGAAGACACTGGCATGCATGGTGAGGAGGTCCAGGCTCAGCAGGATGCGACATCCGGCCTCACCAAACAGCCAGTCGTGGGCAAAGTAGGTGCAGACTACAAAAGGGATGGTGCAGAGGTACAGCAGGTCAGCCAGAGCTAAATTAATGATGTAAACGTACATAGAACCTGTACGCCGCAAAGCAGCTGAGCGTGTAACAATAAGCGTGTATGTGTTGCCGGACACGCCCACAACGCACATGATAATCAGTGTAGTACCAAGCAGGGATGTCACCCACAAGCCACCACTGCCTCCAGCACCACTACCTTGGGACTCATCGGCTCCTGCCCCTGGGCTCAATCCAAGACCCAGCTGGGGAGCTGTGGTGGCATTAAAAGTGCAGTTCATTGTAAGTTCACGGAATTCAGTGAGGTCAGAGGTCAGGCTACAAAACTGAGGAGCCAGTTGACACAGGATTACCTGACTCTTAATTCAGGAAAGGTTTCATCACTGTGGAAACAGTGCAGAAAGAAGATGCCAGTGGACCTTACAGACAGTCAAATATTTTGTGAAAATGAAACATTACAAGACAGTTCAGTTCATGATCCCAGAGGTCTGTTTAACATCGATAAAGTCTCCAGCACAGATTTAAGTCATACGAACACCCCAGACTTAAGAGATGGTTTCTGTTGGGAGTAGATCCAAGCTGGGTCATTTAAAAGCAGTAGGGAGCAGCACTGCCTTTTAGCTGGACAAACTGTGTTCAAAGTCCCTTTCTGTGTAGAAAGTCCCTGCTGTGCTAAGATGTGCTTGAGAAGACTTCACTGGCTGACATCTCCAGAGCAGTCTCCACAGCAGGGTAAAAAAACCAAACCAATCCGTTCGTCTACATTAGCACAGAGTGCTGTGCAGCTCTTAAAAATGAAAGTTGCCTTGCTTGTGAAAAGAAAGATTCACTCAGCAGCTTCAGTATATCCATATACATTCTCCATGTTTTTGGTCCTCTATGTTTCTGTCCTAGTGTGGATTGACACACAGAGCATTAAGATATCCTTTGTTCTATCCATGTCATCCATATTTTTTCCCGCATAGCGCTTCCAGACCTCTGTGGATCCACTTGGTGACAGAAGAAGCTTCAGTTTCTCCCTAAAAATTGAGCCCACCCTTATCTCCAAGTTTTGATACAAGAGTGCTGTGTCTTTGAAGTTTGCACGGTTACACTTCTCTCCTCCCGTCTCTCCTCAGTGCTCCCTCCTTCTCACCACAGTGAAAAAATAGCAGGGACCTATAGATTCACGAGGCATTCGTCATGGGCCTCAACCTGCAGTCTGTGTAGTGAGGGTGTAGTTTTGCTGGCAGGAACAACTGCCTGCAGCTACAAACACAGTAACTAAACTATATCAATGTTTAGGCTGATGCTAAAAAATGGAGCATCTACTTTTTTTTTTAACTTTAACTTTAATCTCATCTTTAGTGACATATTTAAAGAAATTGATAGTGTTAAGCTCTAACACTTCACTTTAGCCATTATTAAAATGGTTTAATGCTTAAATATAGACACACAAATCTATTCAGAGATCATTTGACAACATCTTAAATTTATTTTTTTATTCATGGTCAGCAACAATTTCATATTCTATGGCAGCCATGGTCAAGCATATGAGTAAAAATACACATATCAACATAAACGAGTACCTTTTAACCAGATAAAGGAAACGAAAAAAGAGAAAATGTCAACTAAAATGTTTGATTTGTTTTTTTTTTTTACACTTTTGATAATGCAGACAAAATAACTTAATGGCATTCTTGACAATTTTTAAAAAAAAGATTTGAACATATATGCACTTTATGCCACATGAAGGTGCTGTTACACCATCCAAGGGTTTGTAGCGTTACCAGCTTTTCTATTTTAACTGCAAACCTGCGTTACTGTTTTCCCAATACATTTTTGACAAACGACTTCAAAAATATATACATATGTATTTTCTTTAATTGTAAAATAGGTGATCAAAGAAATGCCTACGTGAGTGATACGGCTTTTAATTAAAAGAATAAACTAAAAAAATTGAAAAAAAAACACCTCCCTAAAAATACCTCAGTTTGATGTTAACTACAGTAAACGGGTGATAAATGGTCTGTTTCTGATTGACTAATATGTCTTTTTTCACAGCAGACATTTGTTATTACCACAGTACCAAAAGCACCACTCCATTCAAGTGTCAGTAAGTGTAGAAACCAAGTTGGAAAATGAATTTCAGGTGTCATTAGCTATAATTTTCACCTGTGATTTTCCCGCTGTGGCATATCAAAATGTCTTTTGTGAAAACAGCCATATTTGACTACCTGCACCTCATTAGCATTACCCACTCATCACGACACATTATACTTAATAGCAAATACTTCTGTGAAAGTATTTTCTGTTAGAATATATGTTTGACATACGTTTACATCTGCTTTCACTGTTTTTACAGCATTATTTACATACCATACTATAAGTCCATAAGAAACAATGGATAGTATTACTTTGCTTACATAGTATTTGATATGGGCAGTAGCCACCATGACCATGAGCCCAAAGAGTGCCATCCATGCATTTGTAAGTTAAAAAAATAAAAATATTACAAATTTGGTTAAACAGTAAGTAATTTGTTTTTATTACTTTCACCAATGAAAGCTAATATCATTGACAATACTATGGTCTTATCAGTCAATACTTTCTTATTTCTCTTATTTGCATTCCTTACATCCTTTCATCCCATTAGAATCACGAAGCAAGCTCCAGTGTGACCACAGTAACAAAGCAGCTCAGATTCCAGGTCCGTGACGCAGAAGCGAAGCAGGTCTTTTGTTGCACTGGTCATGAACAGAGGTGTGAGGTGGTTCTTCAGGCTTCTGATCCATCAGTGCTTATGCCTAAATGTGGCCTCCACTTAAAAACAAACACAAAAGTCCAAAGTTAGGAAAGAAAATGTTCAGTTAACCCATAAAAACCCATCAATTTGTGTTATTGTCATTAAAACTTTGAGTTATGAACAAGCAAACCACCACAATGGACTTTTTCAGCGCTAATTAGCATGTATGCTAACACGGTGCCCAAGAACACATTAACCATTTCGTATTGTTACTGTCAGTGAGTTAGCATTACAACCAGTAGAATCTTTACTGTGCATCTACTTCTCATTAGACTACTAATGTTGAAAAACAAACTTTGGACGTTACGGCCCTTTCCCACATACATTGATATTTTGGAAAATTTAGCTTTTTCTACGTATTTTGGCCTTTTATTCACACATAAATCACATTTTAAGTCACTCAAAACTTAGCTTTTAAAAACATTTTGACATCAGACAGTTTGCCCTGTTATTATATTATATATTATAATATATTTTATTATTGTGTTACACTTTGGTTTTTCTTGATTGTGCTTGACGCTGCTTTTTTTTACTTTCGTCTTGATGGAAATAGTTTCAAAAACAGAGCGGAAAATCACTGTTTTAAATATTACCCATGCAAGTGTGTCTGTGATCTATATTTTAACCTCAACATTTAACACTTTCCTTACTTATTTGAAAGTTTCACTTTGCTTTTTTCCTTAGAGTTCTGGTTCAAGAACCGGTTCTGCTCTGAAACCATGAAGCCACACCATATTTCCATCAATGCACAATCAAACTGTTAATATATCAGGAAAGTAAAAAAAAAAAATACGCCACTATGTTTATTCAAATACAAAACTGATTTAAAAAATGAGACAACCAACAAGAATACCTCAAAACTGTTTTAAAACCAAGAATACACCAATCACAGCCCACACAGATGTAAAAGCCATCAATCCATCTTTATAATATATTTAATTTTCTTCCAACATGTCCTGGGTTTCCCCCGGAGACTCCTCCTGGTAGGACATGCCTGAAGCACCTTGTTCAGGAGGCATCCGTGAGGCTTCTTAGTCAAATATCCAAACCAATCCACATCCTTTAGATGTAGAGTAGAATTCCCTCCTGCATGACTTAACCCGTCATCCCATCTCTGAGGCTGAGCCCAGCCAACCTTCACAGGAAACTAATTTCAACAGCTTGTATATGCAGTCTCATTCATTCGAACACTACACAAAGATCGTGGCCACGGTTAAGGGTAGGAACATAGATCAACTGGTAAATTACATTCACCTCTTTCTTCATCATAACAGATTACAGCTTCCGCATCATTGCTGATGCTGTACTAATCTGTCTGTCAATCTCACACTCCACTCTCCCTTCCCTTGTGAATTAGGCCCTGAAGTACTTCCACTTGTGGAAGCAACTCATCCCAGACTTGGAGTGGGTACTCCACCCTTTTTTTCAGGTGAGAACTGTGGCCACTTCACACTCGACTGAAAACTGCCCCAGTGTAAGCTGGATGTCTCTACATGATGAAACCAACATAAACTCATCATCCTCAAATGGTAAAGATGAGATCCCGAGGCTACCAAAGCTGAAATAGAAAGTTTGTTCCTAAAAATCATGAACAGAATTGGTGACAGAGGGTAAAAGTGTACAACACCCACTAGGACTGAGTGCAACTAAGTACAACTGCTCTAGCTTTGGCTTTACCGGGTCTGAATATCCAAGATACATTGCTACAGATATGATGACCGAAGATCTATGATTACAAAATCAACCTAACGTATCCCGATCCCACATGCACTTAACATGGTGGTTGTCATGGAGCAACTGTAGTTGGTGATGCAATTAATAGTGATCATTTAAATAACACAGAAAGCCATTTGCAAAAGAAGGAAAAGCGATAAATAGATATTTAGTCCCACTTAGAATATAAAAGTCTTACTTGTGTGTTCCTGCGGGGACATCTGAGCACTCATAATGTCATTGAAGTGCTTCAGCCAGTCCTGTTGGTCACTCTCTGTCTCGCAAGTAAACAGGAAGCAGCGTTCAGGTGTTTGTATGGTGATACCATATTCAAAGGCACCATTGCAGTGAGTGCCAGCAGGCAAGCCGGGGGAGGCACTGTAACCATAGTTCTCGTTCCCGAGGAAAACTTCACCTTTGGCAAAGGCATCCTTCACATAGAGAATAAGAGAAAAATAAGTCAGCTGCACAGACTCTTCATCACATAAATGAGAGCGTTGATTAACATATACACCCCATATTTCTTTAAATTGTGTTAGGAAAATGGGAAATAGGTGCAGCAATTTATTTAAATGTGCACAAACAGAGTTTCTACTATTGTAACAAAGTTAAAAGTCAATATTTCTATTCTTTAACAGCCTGAATTCTCAAAGCTTTCTTGTAATATCTTTATTTTCACTGCCTTTTGTTCTGCTACCTGATGAGGTGATTCCACATTGCTTCAGTGTTGAGAACCAGACTCTGAGAGGAGACCAGTCAATGACTAATAGTGTTCCTTTGTGTATTGTGCCAAAGAATGGCTTTTTGATAGCCACATTTCCACTGTGACCAGAGTTATTGAGGCTTCAAAAAAGGTAGATGGTTCAGCTGAAAGGCCAGATGCATGTTTCAGGTCCCAAATCAGATCTTGTTTTTTTTTTTTTGCTGTTTCTTAACAACATGACTTTCAAATGGACAACAGACATGTTGTCTTTTATCCATTTGTCCAGTTTTCTCAGTTTTTTTTAGAGACACACTGCACACGAGGCTGAGATATGTCATGTTTACATCTAATAACTCTTTATTTAATGCCTGTCAAACTGTGTTATCTGTGGCATTTTTATGGATTCAGTTAAAGAAATTGGAACAAATCTTGTGTTTATGTGACAGGCTGCTAGTAATTGTGACTGAAGAAAGTTCATCCTAAGCTAGTTCATCCTATGAGTTAGGCCTTTTTTATGCTTGAATGATTCAAATGTAAGACGGATGGTCAGGTACAAGGACTGGGCAGGAAATGAGTAAAAAAGATACCAATGTTCAAAGACATACTTTAAAACACCGTCAGAAAGCCTGGAGAACAATTGCTCAAGATAATATATAAAGAAATGTGAAGTTACTAAAGTTTTTGCATGGTAGGACAATAAACCACTATATTATAAACTAAATTATTTATTGTAGTATGTTATTGATTCCAAATCGAAAGGGTTTATAACACCGTGTAACCAAGCGTTTGCCCCACAGTAACAATATAAAGGGTAAAACAATGACTATATTTACACCTGTTCACCTTCCAAAAAAAATGTAGGTTTCAGTAATTCCTTTTGGGAGCAACGGTGATAAAGTGCCAATATTAGTTACCGTATGTATTTTTGATATGGAAATGCAAAATGGGAAGAATATCTCAAATTTAGTTTGTTTCCTCTTTTTTTCTCTTCAAAATAAAAGCTCATTAGAATCTGCATGTTTTCTTTTCCTCATCACCTTCTCTCTTAGAGAGGGCATTTTGCCTCGCGTTTGTTTTTAAAGCTTTGCATTCACACAAATACGACCTTTCAATCATGGCATAATGCTTTGAGGAAAGTATGTGGTAGTGGCCAAGGGAGTAAAAAATGCATCTTTCAACTGGAAGACATTCAGTTAATTTGCATATCTTAGCCACTTTGGGAAGCCCCAGCATTCACCAGAAGTTTTCTGAAATGAAGCTGACCCTGTTTCAGATGCTTTGTTATGGGATTAAACATCATGATGGCTTTAAAGCACCTAAACTAAAAAGCAGCAAATCATCTCAGCCTCAGTTCAAAGCACTTGAACTGAGGCTGAAATGAGAAAATGTTTAGCATTTTTACTTGAAAAGTGTTTGAAATATGTGATCTCGTGTCAATGTTTGAACAGTGTACAATTGAAAGTTATAGCTTTATATCCAGAATACTTTGACGGGGGTCTGTGCGTAAATACACAGTCTCCAGTTACAGATCATATTAGATGTTAGGCTGGCATTTTGCGACAATTTTTGCTCAAAGAAACTTCAAAAGACTGTCACATGATGTCCTTTTAAGCTATGTAGTAGATTTCCCTGTTGGAAATTTAAATCTGCTGTAACCAAAACGAAACACTACAAATCTTGCCGTGTTGTAAACACTTACTGACACATTTATCAAATTACACCACTCCGAGCAGCTTCCTCCCCATCCTCAGTTGATTATCACTAGACTTCCTCTTTCTTTCATCTTCTAGATTTCCTTGTCTCTCTCAGGGTGGACAATTCAGTAACTTAGCATCTATAATTATTGCACCTCTCCATTGATCTATTACATCACCAGCAACACTTAGATCATCTGCTTTGGTTATCTAATGTTTTTAACTCAGATTTGGGCAATCTGAGCGACTCCCTCTTAAGGTCTTTGATGAAGTCTGTGTGATAATAAAATTCTCCGTAATCATTCAGGATTTTTCTAAACAACATCTCAACATTTCTCAACCTCTTCTATCTGATTAAATAGGAGACGGTTTGCACACAGCATTGTGTGTAGAAGTGTAGCCTTTGTGCTCCACACTTGGCAATTTGTGGTCAAAGTGAACCAACCGCATGCCTAAAATACGGCAGTCTTTCAGATGTGTGCAGGTCTTTGTAAAGCAGACATACCAGCGGATCTTTGAAGTACATGAGCCGCCTGTGGTCCAGTGTAAACCAGCGTTTCTTGAAACCTTCTGTTTGCTATGTAGACAAAGAGGCAGACGAAGGAGTGAGTAAGACAGACAAACACTGCACAAAGATACAATGCACAATTGTGCTTTTAAATCAGAAAGGTGAGTCTGACCCATTTGTCTGATCTTGCGAGGCTGTAAGTTCCTACACTTCAAAACAAGGTCTTCAAATTTAGTCCGATCAATAGTGATATGCAATATATAAAAATGGAGCTGTTACTCAGTGGAGACTAATCATCAAACCTTAAGAGCATGCAATGACTGTTTTTATCCTGTGTAGTCGAATTTAACCGTTTTACAAGGATACTTTACTTTTCATGAATAAGGGGTGCAGCCTGCTTTCCTAGCTGTCATTTAGCCATGAATATGCGTTAAAGCTGATCTCGGGCTTTCAGAGGTGATATGAAAGCTTTCCTTATTGTTAGGCACTTAACATTGTCAAACACGTTCCCTCTCGACAGCTCCCATCTGAATGTTTAGCGCACTTCTTTCACAGCACCGATGTTTAATTTGAAAACTTGTCACGGCGGAAACTTTACACGAGTGCAGCCTTTTCAAATCCCCCCATGAAAGCAGCCATCGAAGAAAAGTGAAGCACGGCACCTTTGGAGAGTTTACTGAAGTGCACAAGCAGCTTGAGCTCTTTTCAAATAATCAGGACGCTCGGGTCCCCGACTGCTGCCAAATGGTGCTCGTAAAAGTGTTTGATATTGTCATTGTGACATAAGGCTGAACGACTGACTGTTCCCTTCTCATTTTGCAAGCTGACTCCTTCCCCAATAGGCCTCACACAGGTGTGAAGGAAATGAATTATGACGTGCATTTAGTAAATCAGCCCGACGCAGCAAGTTGGTGAGTTCTTTCATCTCTCAGCCCGACAGACCGAGATTAAACCGAGCGTCTGCGTCTGCATGCCTCTGAATGCAGAGTCGCTCCTTTCGCCGAGGATCAGGTTGCTGGCTGTTTCCTGTGCAGGTACTTGTGTCTGAACTAATCCTCTGTGCGACAACAGCTGCCTGTCTGTGCAACCGTGCGTGAGTGCGCGTCTGTGTACAAACCCCCTCTTTGTACGTTTGTGTTTCATGTGTGCATTTGACACCTGAGAATTTAGTCCACCCTCAGCTGGAAGCCCTTCATTCCGTGTCACACAGAAGCAAGTAGGTGCTCTCAGCTGTCACTCAGCCTGTTAGGCAAAGGTGAAAGGCAGACGCGCTGACGGTTGAGCTAGTTAGACTGTTATCCCAGCTCCTATTCAATTAACGATGTGCGAGTGACACATGGGATTCCTAAAGATTTAAGGGAGGACCTGTGTCTGACTTGTTGAATAGCAAATTTGTCTCCATCCTGGTTTAGAACCAAAATCAGACTGAGATATTTATTTTGCTAAAGTCAATAAATAAGTGATTTAACACATTTTTCCCTTTAAGGATAACATCAGAATTGCCACATTAAGATGTGATCTGTAACAGAGATCTCTCTCTCAACTGCATGTATTGTTTTAAAATGGTAATCATCTAGGTACTGCAGCGGCATCATTACTGCATGACTACTAAAAGAACACCAGCTGACATTTACCGGCTGTAAATGGGATTTTCAGTGAACCTGCGACTGTGATAAGATGTATGTATAGCTGCAGAGGAGGCCTTTTTCTGATTCACCACAACAAATCACCTCCCTCCAGCTCACCCTCATCTGTCACACTAATAATGTCTTTTTTCAACTCGCTTTCATTCATTCTGTCTCCTGCACATGCCTCCACCTCTTCAGGCTTTCTTCGACTTGCTCTCTACATCTCACAACTCTGTCTGCGAACATCATAGTCCACGGAGACTCCTGCCTGGCCTGATTTGTCAACCTATCCATCATTACTGCAAACAAGAAGGGGCTCAGAGACGATCCATGATGTAATCCCACTCCTACCCTGAACCCATCTGTCACTCGTACACACCACCGTCTCGCTGTCCTCACACGTCCTGCACCGGTCTCACAAACCTCTCTGCTACTCCTGACTTCCTCATGCAGTAGTAAAGTTCCTCTTTTGGCACCTTCACATCATATCATCATATGCTTTCTCTAGATTCCAAGAGAAGTCTGGTTATCAGCAACAAATGATGGTTGGATAGCAATGACAAATCTGAACCCATTTTAAAGACAGATGTGGGGAGCAGGAAGGAAGTCCCACACTTGGTCGTCACTGTGTGACATTATGACCACGAGGAGTGTTTCCCAAACCTTCCTGTATGAGGAGGTGGGACTGAGACTCGGCTCACTCTTGCAGAGACAGATGCATTCGGGCACCTACATAACCTCGTCTATATCTCTGACAAAATGCCAGGCTTGCTGATTATGGCTCAGAGAAATGCATATAACCTTTGCATACTGAAGTAATGTTATAAAGCACAGTTCCTACTACCTACTTGAGAGCTATTAATGAGTAAAGTACAGTGGATCTAATGTAAATTATTAACCAGGTCTACTAGTAAACTGACCCACCCTCGAGATGAAAATTGTAAGCAGGTGGTTAAAAAATAAGAAACAGCAGACCTCCACTCTACACCACCTGTAGCAAAGTATACAGCTCCCCCTTATTTTTAGATATATTTAGAAAATTGTGCTCTTATTCTTTTGTTATTGTTTTTCCTAATGAATTGTACATTTTTTTTTCAGTATCTTCAAATCTACATTTATTGACTTGTGGAAAATATCTCCGTGTGTTTGAGACAGTGGCTGCTTCCACAAACAGAAGGAAATGAAAGGGATAAATCGAGCAAAGAGATCTATAAATGTTTACTTGCCCTGGGACCTGTCTTCTCCATATATCCTTCCTTGAGAAAGTTCCGGGTAAGTCTGGGTACCAGCTGAGAGCAACAAGCAAAAACAATAGGAAAAAAAAAACAAGAATATTATAGGAACTGTGTTAGTGTAGTGGAGGTCTACACTTCACACATATTATTCATGAGCATTCCTCTTAAAACAAACCTCACAACAATGTAGATATGTATTTTAGGTAGGTGTGCGTGCATGTGTGTGTTTACCTCGGCATCGGTTGCCCCGGGAAAGGCCACCTTTAGATAGTGAAGCTGAACTGCACGAATTGAATTAAACCAGTCTACAATCATCTGAAAGGTTAAAGGATAAAAAAGAGAGTATTTTTAGGACTTACTACATTTTCTTCTCTTTGTGATTAAGAAAAGAGGAGGTACATTTTTTTTTATCTTTTGGATGAAATTATAGGATAATCCAGGAGCTGTTAAAGCCCAAAATGTTAACCTCACTGACCTCATTATGTCATGAAATAGTTTGTTACATCCAGGTAAGGTTTTGCCTTTTTGGTGTGTTGAGTCAGAAGTAAAAACATTTGGACCAGAGTGTGAGGGGCAAGTGTTTAGTTAATACTTGCAATCTTTGTTAGCACCTGTCTACTTGTTAAGTCTGACGTCATTAACCATTTCTGGGTCCAACGCTAACTCTGGCAGTTAGAAGCTATGCTTTCAATTTGGACATATACAAAGAAGACTAAATAGCAGCAATGTTTGGAGGGTAAGTGAAGTTGGGCTTGTTGGCATATAATCTAAGCTACATCATGCTAAAAAGATAACAGCCTCTTTAGCTGAACCGCACAGATACCTACTAACTATCTGTACGGCATGTTCTGTTATTTGTCACATAATTGAATTAAAGTAGACCAACTCAGCACAAAGAGTTCAGATTAGTGACAGTTAGCATATGTGATAGCTAGTAGGCAGCTGCAGCCAGAGTTGCCAACTCCTCAGTAAGGAAAATCACTGTCGGTTGTTCTAATTTGCATAACTGATCATGCTTATGTAATTATGTAACATCGTGAAAGAGACATAAAGTAAAAAACAGCCTTAATGCATTTAGAATATATTTGGAATTATTAACCCTATTAAGAAATTAAATTTCTTTTAACAATTATTGCTTTTTTTGGTGTCACAATTCCAACCCTCCTCCTTTACCCGAGGTTGGGACCGGCTCTGGCAGAGTTACTTTTTGTGTGTGTGTTTTTAAGTAGGTTTAAACATTGTGATCAACAAAAAGTAACAGTAAAAGAAGAACCGACTGCGTTACAGTCAGGGCGGGAGCAGCGGCTTCATTCATATGTGATTCATTTGCAGTTTGGACGCGTAGGGGTGAACATCTCCTGCTCTGACAGCAGCTGGGGGGGGGCGACTGCTGCGTGAGGGCTGTCCCCCGCCTGTGAGTCCTTTGGCTTGGGTGAGGTGCCCACGGCAGCACCCGCTGCTTGTTAAAAAGCAACACAGCTGCTGGCTGTGTGAATCCACCTGTTAGCCAAAACCTAAATGAAACACCTGAGTTATATAAAAGATAGTTGTGACATATGTACACTTATTATTATGAGGACTCAAAGCACTATAAGCTGTTATAGCTATAGAGAAATGGGTAAAACACCAGTTTACTGATGTTTACCACATGTACATTTCTTTTGTGGCAGAACACATGGCTTTTCCTTCCTATTACACTCTTGTTGGTACTTTTCATCATTATTATTTCAATGTTTATCTTTTATATGTTCTTCCTAAAAATCTAAGAGTCCTCTTATGCCAAAACGTGCAACAGTATTTATAGACTGGAACAATGACTTTCCAAATCAGAAGTGATTTTATGACTGCGATGTGATTTTGCAGGAGACTCGAGTCTCTAATGTCAGACTGCCACAAATAACTCCTGATGGCAGCTCTGAACTGCTCCATATATTTCAATGTGGTCTGAGTGACACAGAACAACGGATGCCGTGCTTGAATGTCATCTGCTAATGGATTCCGTCAGCCTGCACAAATTGGTACAGATGGTGTTGTAAAGGTTTGGAGACTCTTCCACAACAACAACAAGAGCCAGGTAGTTTTGAACACGTCGGTCTCTTAATGTGACAGGTGACAAATATCTGATGCCATCTTTTGCTGTTTAAATTAGTAGACAGTTAAGAATACACAAAAAAAAGCTTTAGATTATTATAAACCAGTGATTACAGAAATGCAGACCTTGCCATTTTCATGATAGACAAACATATTTCGGGTGCTGTAGTCTTTGAGGTAAGTAATCTGCAGGCCGTTGGAGTTTCCTATCTTCTCTGGCTGGAAGGTTGCATTGATGGTGTCCACCTTTACCACTGCTTTGGGCTCCTTCGCCTGCAGGAAACAGGAGTTTAATGAGTATGTATTTGTATGAAAAGCAGCAGATTGCATAGATATCCCTCATAATAAGCAATGGTTAAAGCTGTCTGACCTATTCTTTGCACATTTTATGTTGTTTAACATAATAATTAACTTAAATTAAATATATTATTTTCTAACCAAGGCTTTTGTTACTTGATCCTGCTATATGTGTAAAAATATGCCTAATGCCTCTTGTGAACACACTCTGATAATTTACTACAGAGAAATGAAGGAATTTGGGATTCAGGAGGCGAAGTGTCGCTATCTCAAATCATAAATATAGAACACATGAAAATCCGCTCTTGTTAATCATGTTTTATAGAAAAGGCCTCAGAGATTCCAAAAAGACATAATCCTGTAGTTTTCTTCTGTGGTCTTCAATGAATAAACATTTCTCTCCGGGACCTTCAGTAGAATAAAAACAAATAAATCTCTGGGACAAACACACGTCTCCTCTTTTTACGGTTTTGAACAGGCGCGGTAATAAAAAAATAAGTTTTTCATCACTGCTTAACCAGAAAAAAAAAGTATACTGATGCAGTGAGTATTTGTGTGGTATCACACACTAAGCCTGCATTTTGTGTTGTGTCACTGCATTCAAAGCTATTATCTACACTTCAGTCCGCATCGCTGATAACCGTCATTTCTAAGAGCGACGGTAATCCCAGCAAACATGGCTGTGGATGCTGTGCTTTAATCTTCCCTGACTTGAATTTAGATGGGCATCTTTGGAAGCCGAATCTATGTCTGCTCTTTTGTCCTGGACTTACACAAAGAACAAATGCAGCTATGGGTCTTTATAAAAGATTTAACAGTTGATGACAATTACTTTACTTGTTTTGACCTTTGCCTCTTGAGCATGACAAATCTGCAAGAAAAAGTGAAACTGGCTGAGGAGCAGCCACTTGGATCTGAACATTTTGCATACCTCAAGCTTTTCCTGAGTTCCATCCAATCTAACAGCATAAAAAATCTAAAGAGAAAGCTAGTGACACTTTTAACTTTACTACTTCTCAGACTGCATGAGATTTGTTTTTTAATTGTTTGCTATAGCATATACAACATGACACCTACCCCCCGCCCCCCCCAAACCCAAATATATTATTCCCTCTTCCCCTGAGCTGGTTTACTGTGACAAACAAAGTGCTCCCAGTGCTTCAAGGCCTAATTGGTTTGGGTGGTGTACAGCTTAGTGAATCAGCCACACTGACAGAGAGGACAGACTGTTGGCTAAGCTTGTCTGAGCATGCTTGAATGCAGCAGAGGGTGCAAGTACTTATTTTGCTCCCTCTTGGTAGGTATACATAATTACCAAGACTGCGTGCAAGAAAATACTGCATTATACATCACAGGGGTGCTGTCTGCACGATACTTTGTCTTGACGGTCTTCTCCAAATAAGGCATTTGTGTTGTGGTTGTATGAATGGGAGCTGGTACATGCATGTAGTGGCCTTGTCTAAAACATTCTTACATCATATTTGGTGAAATACTTCAGAGTCCCCTCCCTCTCTGAAAGGACAAATCGCCTGCTGAGGAACTGTCCGTTGTCCCGCCCTCTTTTCATCAACATGCCATCTCTCATTCCTGCAGGAAGCCAACAAGGTCAATCATGAATGCAAATCTGTTTTAACACAGCGGCGGTTTGTCTAATTATGCATCCGTGCACTCACCGTC
>VUQR01036296.1:21401-34442 GCA_015108515.1 Hemichromis elongatus
CCTCGTACGTAAGCTTTCCAGGCTCAGAGAACTCCCTCCTTTCGTACTTTGCCCGTATCCACTGCTCCCTCAATACCCTGAGCACACAGATGAAGTGTAAACAGAACCAGCTTGTGCAATAAAAGCACACTAATGGTCTTGTGTATTTTGTGAACAGTAAGAACAACAAGCAAAAGGCTAAGGCTACATAGGCTACATCAAGGCAATTGATGGAAGCTAGCCTGTTTCAGTCAGTCTCAGATAAGTCTGCAGCAAGATCTGCAGTTAATTGCCATCTAATTTAAAAACACAGACAGATTGCTAACATGTTTGTATCAGTCTGCAGCAAAAGGCACAATTTGTTTGCTCCATCAAACAATGAAACACACAAGTCTGAGTTACTAAGTTTGTGACAGGCAGTTCACAGTAAATTACCCTAATTTAACACCAAAAAGCATCTTATTTTGCGAATAATACGTGTGTGATAGTTCCCACTAGGAGTGTTTATTTATTTGGCATGAGAACGAGGTATCAGAGCGGGTGTGTGATCGGCATGCCTGGATGGCTCAACGTTGTGAGCGCAGTGCCAAAACTCTCAAATATCTGCGCCATTGCCCTTTACTCAGTAATCACTCTGAGTGTTTGACATGAGCCCCACATATTCCTTCTCAACAATAATATTAGGATTTTACTGAAACACAAAACTGAAGTGAAGTTAACGGTGTGTGTGTGAGAGAGGAGGACAATCCCGATAAAGGATGCAAACAAGAATGCAGCTTGTTTTCCTTTCTACAGTGAGAACAGAGTATTTCAGGCTTTTACTCGTATTTTTACAGAGATTAGTACTGAATGAAATCATCTCTCCTCCTCTTTTCTCAATACTGTGCAAACACAGAACAACATTCATCTTTCTTTTCTTTCAGTTCCATTGAAAGGTGCATATTACACAATATGTGTTTGTCATGTACATTGTATATACATTAATGTCTAAATGTTGTAATATGTTAGGGGTGGTTAAATAAATATGTACAATGTTCACGTAATCTGGATACAGAGAATGGGACATCTTATGTTTACTGAGAACAACACCAGATATTTGGAGTTTGAAAACAACAACATGTGAAAATACTCAGCTCTATAACATGTTTTACAACATCATGGACCACAGCGAATGGCCAGTTCAGGGTTGAGCTTTTCACTCACAATGCCTGCCTAGACTGTGGGATGTGTGACATCAGCCCCGTTGCATATTTGCAGAAAAATAGTGCAATACTCGCCTCCATTTTTGAGCACCAGGTTTACGATTCCCTGGGCAGAAATCTGGTTATTACTGAAATGAACTAGCTGCATGTGTTTGTTTATAAATTTATAAATTTGCCCCGTTTAAATCTGGCACAGCCTGTGGCTGCGAAAGTCACGCGTGATGTGTGGATTCTGCACAGTCCACTGACGACGAGTCCATACCAGTACATGCAATGCAAAAATTCAAAATCTTACCAAGTATATTTATCTTATTTCTAGTTGAAATATCTCATTACACCTAAAATAAGACACACTTAGCTACAAAGTAGCATTTCAGTGAGATATATGAACTTGTTTTCAGACAGTGCATCTTAAAACTGGAGAATTTTCACTTGTTCCATTGGCAGATTTTTTGCACTTATTTCAAGCAAAAAATATCTTGTATTAAGTGAAAATGCATGTAAATGTTGCTAAACTGCAGAGCTCCTTCAGTGACAGACTGCTGCATCCTAGATGCACGAAGGAGCGTTTCCGCGGGTCCTTCCTCCCTGCATCAGAAATTTGCACTAATCAACCAAAAAACTACTGCTGTTATAACTTGAACATTACTTTTCTCCGTTTATATATACTAACTTATTTTTTCAAAATACAACCTGGTTTTGCAACTCTAGCTTTAATAACTGTACAGTAATGTTTGGTAACTGTTGTCCAGGATTTAAATAAAATATCTGTTTGTATATGTAAGTTTTTGCTGCTGTTACAACCAAATTTCCCCTAATGGGACAATTAAAGGATTATTCTATTCTTCTATTCTATTCTATGTTTTCCTGTGTTTACTTAGAATAAACAGAGTAGTGGTTAAATCATATTGGCTTTTCTAGAGTTTATCGGCAGGAATAAGTCTTACTATAATTCTGCAAGCATAAACCAAAAGATCATCACTGATCATAGTATGCAGACACCTTAAACATAGCAGAAAACAAGTTGTTTGAAAGCTACAAACACAAAAAAGAGTGGAAATAATTTACCATCTCTTTAAGATATACGGTGTGTGTTAGGATGAGGACAGAGCAAGAGTAACGGATTCACAGCGGAAAGCTGACAAAAACATAACAAACCCAAAGGTAAATAAAAGTATTGATGCAACTACTGTCCTGCATAATAACTTTATGACATTAGCGCAGTGCCGGCTGAAACAAATACACAATTCACCAAAACAGATCAAATGGATTTAGACTCTCCACCTACTTTTATTCTATGCTGACAAAAATAAATGCTGTTAATATTCCCTTTATCCTGGGGAATATTACTTCAGAGCAAAGGCTAGATTAGATAATTACACTGATCCAACAAACAGGGGTGCCGCCAGAAAATTCTGGGCCCTATGGAAACCAAAATTTCTGGGCCCTCTACATTTTTCACAGATAAAATTTAACCCAATAAACATACCCTGTATGATGCGACATGCCTGCGTTTGTCACTGTCTGAACAGCATCATAGAAAGAGACGCTATGCTAGCGACCGTAGCTTGGATGGGCAGGTGGAATGAACCATTGTAAAAGGGAGGGGTGTGTCATAAACAGTACATTATTATAATAAATTATTTGTTAAATATTATTAAATATATGGTCAAAATAGACAAAATACACTATGTGTAGGAGGGGCCCTAGCACATTTAACGTATATATTAAAAAGACAAAAGAAATAAGAAAAAAAAGGGATCTGGTCTTCTGGGCCCTTCCTCAGCCTGGGCCCTTAGAATCGTCCTAACCTTCCACCCCTTTACGGCGCCCCTGGCAACAAATAAATCAATTTAACCCGATATATACTGCAGGAAAATGACTCAACTGGGTTGGACTAAAAGCTGACTGAAGGCTTTAGTTTTATAAATAAGCTAAGCTGTACTGAACTTATGTCAAAACAGCAATGCAAGGAGTCCTAATTTGTGCGAGATGACTTGAAGAGGCAAACTTTTTACAGGCACACGCTCAACTCGTCCAAGCTTGAGCAAATCAATCAAGTAGAAAAGTTAAAAAACAAAGAAAATAAATAAATAAAAAAAAAAATCCACAGGAATTGAATAGCTGTTCATTTTACACTGAAAGATTTCAAATCTGAGCGCGTGGGGATCACAGTGCAACGTTACAAACACATTAACTCTGCAGGCAAATGAGAACATGGATTTACACAGTCAGCTCCATGTAAAAGTATTTATTGGGAGAAACCGTTTAAACTGTTTAATTACCAAGTTTATTGCGTCCTAAAAATCACAGGCGAGAGTTTTGAGCGTGTCAGCGTTCCCCTTCTAGTTACACTGTTAACTATAGTTTAGAATAATAGTTTAGTTTTTCCTTTAAAGAAAAAAACACAAAAACCCCACATAGCCCTAAAAATAACTCCTTTCTTTGTGTAACCAAATGCATGCACAGTTTTTCCAAAAACTTGGACACGTTCAAAAGAAGTTATGTGAGTGTGACATATGTGTTACTATGGTTACTCACTGGCAGTCCTTGTAGGTTGGTTTATAGTAGTAGACTGGAACAGCTGCCTCATATTTGCTCTTCATGAGCTCATTGCCATTCTGAGCCATGAACTAAGAAAGCACACACACACATACATGACATGGGCATATCATTGGAGGATGAACGACATCTTGGCAGAGCTATGGACAGTTTTACAGCTAAAGGACAAATTTTCTCATCTCCTCAGCCGAAGCATTAAATTCCTAGAATAAATCTTCATTGATGTTATAGGAAACCGATTTAAGCTACGAAAAATGACAGATGCAGCAACTATTTTAAGATGAAGATGTTCAGAGAAAACATATCATTAATTATCTGATTTCCATGAATCCTGTACAAAAATGTTGTGGGCAGGAATGCAGTGTGTTGATATTTCCAATGACAGATCTATCATAGTAATTTATAATAAAGAATCTGAAGCAAAATCCTTGGAGTAATTTTTTGTGCGTCTCTGCTTAAAAATCTTGCTTTTGGTCTTCTAGGTCTGTGAAACGTGTATGTTAGATTCTCCTCGAAGTGAAAAGCCTACAGATGAGGACTTTAAAGATTCGTGGCATCATACCTGATCTGGAGGCCAAAGCTTCTCTAATAAAAAAGACCACAGCAAGTAAGTTCAACTTACCATTTAAAAATGGGCATCGACCTACTTCAGCCAAAAGGTAAAAGTCACTGATTTCCACTAAATATTACAAATAACTGCACAAACAGTGTAAATAAAAAGCTCAATTGATCATTTTAAGAGGTGATATCTTGATTGCTTTGACCAAAAATCACTGTTTCATTATAATTATTGTTTCAGGATACATGGAGATATTTAAAAAAAAAAACATACACATAAAACAAAAAACTATAAATAATCTACACTTAGGCTTTGGTTTAAGCGTATAAGGAATAAGGAAACCGCTTGGTGACTTTCATTTCTTGAGAACAGGTGGTTAACCAGGCCTGGCTGATGGAAAACGAGTAAAAAGAACCTCCAACTCATGGTCCTCCCAGCGGGACAGGGTCAGCGACTTGACCTTGCTGATGTCAAGGAGGTTGCGGTGGATTCCAGAGCAGGCCAGGCAGATGAACACTCCCAGGGTGCAGGAGCCCCAATTAGGGTCTGCAGAGAGAAAGATGGAGAGAACAATTACAGTATGGTAGGGCGCTACCTTTGTCTGGCACAACAGACTGAATCTCAAACTTAATCAGATCTAATCAAAAACACAGCATGTAGTAACTTTTCCAATGTTAGAATATAGAAATATCCTGGCGCTAAAACTCTAGTTCATGCATTTATTACCTCCAGGCTGGACTACTGTAATTCATTATTATCAGGATGTCCTAAAAAGTCCCTAAAAAGCCTTTAATTAATCCAAAATGCTGCAGCCAGAGTACTGACAGGGACCAGAAAGAGTGAGCATATTTCTCCTGTATTAGCTTCCCTTCATTGGGCTCCCTGTTAAATCCAGAATTTAATTCATAATCCTGCTCCCCACATATAAAGTCTTAAATAATCAGGCGCCCCCATCTTATCTTAATGACCTTGTAGTACCATATCACCCTATTAGAGCACTTCGCTCTCACACTGCAGGCTTACTTGTTGTTCCTAGAGTATTTAAAAGTAGAATGGGAGGGAGAGCCTTCTGTTTTCAGGCCCCTCTTCTATGGAACCAGCTTCCAGTTTGGATTCGGGACACAGACACTATCTCTACTTTTAAGATTAAACTGGCTTTTTAAAGCAGATAATCTTAAAAATATTCTGCAGTAGATCAAAAACTGAAGAAAACTATGAATCAACATATGATTCATATGATTCAACCTGATGCTGCTGGAGTGAAGCAGAGCAAAGTTACACACACAGCTAAGTGTTCTGCAGTTTGGTGTAAATTTTAAAGTTTAATTTTCTTCACTATTGAACAGCAGAAACGAGCTTTCTTGTTGGAAGTCATTAAAAAAAAAAAACAGCGGCCAACAGAGCTGTAAACTATGGTAGACTGTGCGTAATAAACAAGCAAGTAATGCAGGAAACAGAGATTTGAGATGGGAAATGGTTCTTAAAGTACACTGAGAGAGAGAGCTGTGCAGCGGAAGCAAAACAGCAAAGGTAAGAGCAAATTAATTCATATTTATCAAATGTTCACAGTAGTTTTGGTCTTCTTTGGCTGCTGGTTCAGTTCAATTTGGTTGGAGAGTACTGAAACCCGACGCATCAGAAGCTGTGAGCTGTCAGCTTTCAGCAGCGACGGCGACACGTCACTTTCTTCTGAAGTGTCGGGGGCCGCGCTTTGTGTTTACGTCTTTGTTTTGAATCCGTTTATCTGCTCTCATTTACTGTTTTTGGCTGTTTGGTGGTTGTTGAAATGAAAGCTTTAGTGTGAGATTCTGGCGTTTTTAGCAAAATACATTTAGATTTAAAAATCGATTGAGGATTTTAATGAATCGATATCGCGTAATTTGAAGCTAGAATCGATTTTAATCTAAAAATCGATAATTGAAACCCAGCCCTACTCACTATGTGTTAACAGACCTCTCTGCATTGAATCATACTTGTTATTAATCTCTGTCTCTCTTCCACAGCATCTCTTTTGCCGTGTCTTCCTTCTCTCTCCTCAACCGGTCCCAGCAGATGGCCCCGCCCCTCCCTGAGCCTGGTTCTGCTGGAGGTTTCTTCCTGTTAAAAGGGAGTTTTTCCTTCCCACTGTCGCCAAAGTACTTGCTCATAGGGGGTCATATGATTGCTGGGCTTTTCTCTGTATGTATTATTGTAAAGGTCAACCTTACAATATAATGAGCCTTGAGGCGACTGTTGTTGTGATTTGGCGCTATATAAATAAAACTTAATGAATTGAAAACAACTTTGGATCGGCTGGATTCAGACTTCACTGCTCGTTTAGTTTATTTTGAATGGGCCTTTTTTTAATCACTTGTATGACTTCTTGACTAGCTGTCTGTCAATTTTTCCAACTAATACAATGACAAGTGAATACAAGCCTTAAGGCTAGTAAAAATAAACCAGTAGTGTCCAAAGTGTACATACTATTAATTAAAATGAAAAGTAATTAAAAGATTAACATAGCCACAGGAATGTCACCCTGAAATCTATGGACATTTTAGAGGCTCACTGCTAGTGTTTTGCCCTGCCATGAATTTCTTTTTTTTTTTTGAGCCAGAAATAATCTAATTTGGGGGGCTAAGTTAGCTAATGCTAGCAGGTTTTGATTAGCAAACTGTAAAGTAAATGGGTCCTTTTTATAGGTAGGCACATCTACCAGAAAGTGCTAAGTAACAGACAAAGAAAATAAATACATACATAAATGAAAAGGCACCAATATTGATATAAGGCTCTGTTCAGTGACTCAGATTAGCAGAGGTAAGGCCTAGCATCCAGCTATTAGCTACAAGAGCCTGAGTCAGAACCCACTGTTAACTCAATGTTGCCACTCTCCAACTAATTCATTCAGAAAATCTAAATATGTGAGCTATTAAAAAATAAATATATAGAATTTGCCACCTTAAATTTGCTAGGAAAGGAGCATTTACAAACCAAAAAGTTCTTTCTTCTGTGCAAGACTGCAGACATTGTTTTAAAGTCATATTTGGCTCTTTAAATACTGTAAATTTAGGCACTTTAACAAAGGCGTCTATGTGACGCAAACTCTGCAAGTATCAGCCAACACCTGTTAGGAGAGCTGGCGGACAGGGAACAGCTGGAAAATTTGAACATACAACAAACCGCCTATCACTACAACATGCTTCACACATCAGGCTCACACTAAACAAGAGAAAGCATTTTATCCCAATCAATATAAGCCCTATTGTTTGCAAGCATTATTGAAATCTCTGAGCTTCTGACCAAATCGATTCTACACAGCGACAAGGCTGAAATCTATAAGGGCAATTTATCTGCTTCACCTCTAAACTCGAAGATACCAGAATCGTTTTCTTTGCTCTGGCCACACCTGTCTTATCTTTCTGAGAACCTTTAGAGCTTCCTAGTAACCAGCAGGAGGGAGGCTTGGTCTTATCAGTATAAATCACAGATGTCTGAGCAATGAGGGCAGTGTTTAAGGCAGATTGGAATACAAAGTGCCTGGCTGGTTGATACTCATGCCTATTTTTTTTTTTGCAATGTTTCACAATGGGCAGAGACAGCTGAGTAAAATGAAACCAGCCCACATGCTAACGGGGCATCGGAAACAAAAAGGGATTCCCTTTAGTCTCTAAAAATGAGGACACATACTAAATATGCTTGAATGTAGCCTGGCATTGCGATAATTTCTTTCTTTCAGTATACAAAGATTAGGAAGAGCGATACTATCTTTCTTACATGTCTCCAGGGCGTAAATTCAGTGATTGTTTCGGTTTTTTTCCCCTTTATGTGCTGTGCATGACGACTCTCGGCATACTTCAACACACACAAAAAAAATGTAGTGCCAACATATTTGGGTAAAAATAACTTTGTGCCATTTTATCTGCCACAGAGCAGGATATTCCTTCACACATGGGTAGCTTGTTTAACCTAAACAACTGCTCCACATTCCACACACTGACTAGGTAAATCCTTCTATCACGGAAGATGGCTTTACAGGCCTCCAGTTTCTCTTGGTTTTCTCATAGACACCTTTATATTTGCAGCATCCAAAGGCAGAGGCCACAGGTAATAATTGACACTTTCTGCTGATTGATTCTTTGCTCAAATAACGAGTCTAAAAATACATTTTACAAAGACAGGTCCACAAGAAAACTTGAAATATTTCTTATTATTATTATCTTTAATTATCCAATATCTATACATCTCATGTACAGACGTGGCCCCTTTATAATGGAGTTCCCCATATGTGCCCATTTTTAGAATAGTTTATAGTACAAAACTATAACCAACTAAAACAAAAAGATCATCCAGGAGACCTCCGCTGCTGAGCTCGAGTGGATAAGGGTGTGTGCAGGCCCTTCTACTGCATGCCGAGACATGACCAGCGCTGAACTTCTCTTCTCCTGGCCCCACCACATCACTGCACTGCTTCTGCAGCTTCAGGGAAACTCCGCCCTCCGTCCCTAACTCACCTTGTTACACTTTTACAGCCAGAACAGCGCAAAACGTGCCTGGAACCTTTTCCTTTGAAATATGTTAAAGGTCTAAGCAAGCATTTAATCCTATGCTGTAGTGACTTTATGATAAAACGAAGCAGACATTAAGGCGCACTTTAATAAACGGGTTTATCAACGTGCTGTCATAGATCCTGTTAAGTCTGACTTTCCTTTTTAGACGATTTTATAGCTAATAAAGGATTTTTTTTTCAACCTACCTGGCGCGCCGCAGTCTGCGCAGGCGTCATTTCCAGGCTTCTGCAGGATCTCTCTGAAAGCTCGGGTCGATCTTTCATTTGCGGACATTTCAGCGAGCTGATCTGTAATTCCTCCGCTTTCAGAGAGCGGTACAGACTGGGATGGGGCGGCGAATAGCCGAAAAGGTGTGTCTGCTTGGGCTTCACTCCCCTACTTGGGGTGCGGACAAGTCCACACAGGTGGCCTCCTCAGCGCAGAGGTGTGCCTCCCACTGAAGATGATGATCAAGAAAGGAAAGAACGTGAACTCCAGACTTCTTCACAAAGTTTCCACAGCAAAAACTCCACTATCTCTCTTTGTTTGCTGAGCCTAAGGCCCACTAGTGGCACTCTTCAGGTGCGTCCTCACAGTTCTGCAGACTGTCTGAGACTGTCTGATGGCATGAAACACCAGACTAGGAAGTGAATGCAGAGGTTGTTGAAACTTGCTTTTCCGCATAATTTGAGGTTATATTGCATACCGCACCGGCGCCAACTATGCGGGGCTTATTCACTTAAAAGGCGCATTTGGAAGAGCCTGTTGGACTATTGGACCCGATGAATAATAATGGTGTAAATCGCTGTAAATTTTGATCTGATATCAAGTCAATACAGAGTCAGTATTGCCGATACTAATACTGTTACTTTAACCTATAAAGGCAGCTTATGAAGGGGAAAGCAATGTGTCATGATTATTTATTAATTTATCAATTCTGAACACATTTTAATGACCACTAAATATGATTTTCACTTTCCACAAGCAAAACACACCTTTTAGCTTAATATAATTGTGCCTGTCTCCAAAGCACTTTGGGTCAGCTTCTGTTGTTTAAATCTCATATAGGCAATAAATAAAATAAACGTGACCGTCAGCAGAAAAAGGCGTTTTTATTAGAGCATGTTTGATATATTTTTTTCATTTCAAAAAATGTATTTATTTATTTATCCAGTGGGCTACATTCTGAACTTAGAGGATTTAACAGATTTAATCCTATCACACTAGTATCGATCCAATACCGATATCAATGTTGGTATCGACACTATCGAGAGTTGGATCCATCTGCACACTAAAATTTAAATGTGTATTAAAGCATGCTGCTGTCTTTACTCCAGCATAAAGGAGTGAAGATAACAGGATGTGGTTAGAATATAAGCTTTGGGTTGTTAGTGCACACCAAAGTGCAGTCTGATTTTAACACCTCTTCACCTTCTAGATAAGTGTCATCTTGCCTCTAACAGGAAACACACAGAGCAGGAGTTTCGAACCACCACTCTGCCCATATCTTCTGTTGGTAGACGATGATACAAAGACTTCAAGTTTGTGGCAAGTGGCTATTAAGGGGAGAGGGGCTTTCGTCTTTGTTCAACTGATTGTCACATGTAAAAAAAAAACCAACCAAAACCAAACTTAAAATTATGTGTAGAATTTGACCAGACCGTCATTAACCACGGCTGGTCTTATCAATCATGTTGTTGCAAAAATTCTGCAGACAGGTTCGGTAAAAGGCAAAAACCCAAAAGCTGTTAAAGCAGAGAGTCTATCCCCACATGTGCAAATTAAAAGTCAGCAACCAAATGTGCATCTAATATACATACATATATAGAGAGAGAGAGAGAGAGAGAGGGCACACTTACCCCTGCATCCATTTTGTTTTATAGCTTACTATAATTCCGTATTTGGCCTGTAGATGGCAACATTTCACTATTTTTCTGCACATATGCGCACCAGGATTTCTCCCGTCAGTGCTGTACCTTTGTAGCCTCATATAGTGTCATCAAATACCACTCTCCTACTCTCTGGATCATAGAGAGTGTGAAGCCCTGACAGATGCTTAGGCTAGTAGGAGGGTGCCTGATTACACTACTAATCAGCACCTCAGTAGTCTTCCCATTACTTTCCAAGGAAATGATAATCTGTAGAAATATAATAGTAGGAAACAAAAAACAGTTCCCTTGCGCCTGAACGTTCACTTTCCTAATTTGGTTCCCTAAGTGAGACAGATAATGGTTAGGCCGATTTGACAGTCAGTGAAGGTTTGATGTCATTTTGCAGTGGCGGATTTTCCCTGTGACGGCAAAAGGCTAATGCCCCTTTACCAAGCTCATCTGTCAACACCACTCCAGCAGAGAGTCGTTTGTCTATTTTCTAATGCCTCAGTCCCTAAATCTTCTTTTTTTTCCTGCCAGTTGTTGAGCTGAAATCTGAAAGCTGTCAGGTTGTAGGTTTGCTTTGCAGCAGCAAATTGATTAGGAGTAATCTCTGTGTCTGTGTAGGACAAGACGTGTTGAGGGATGACATCAGTCAAATGTTTTTTTTACAGATGAAAATTAATCAAGGAAACAATTTTGTTGTATACCGCTTCATCTCTGAGTGGAGTGACTTTAATTTTTCATTGTATTTGATACAGTAATGTTTATTACACTTAGAATCTTTCCTTTTTCCAAGAAGGACTTAACAGAACACAAGCTCCATGAAAACTCTTGCGTATTACTACTTTAAAAATGTGTGGGTTTTAGAATACATTAAATATTATTATCATTATTATTAATCTCACGTTACACTATATTGCCAAAAGATTTTTCTGCCTTCACAAACATATGAACTTGAGTAACATCCCATCTTAGTTCATTTACTATTACGTCAGCCCACACTTTGGACCTGTAACTCTTCTACAAAGGCTTTCCACAGTGTATAAGAGTGTTTGGGGGAATTTTTGACTTTTCTATAGAAGCACGTTTGTGAGGTCAGACACTGATGTTGGATGAGAAGGCCTGGCTCAGATTCTCTGCTCTAATTCATTCCAAAGGTGGTCTGTCAGGTTGAGGTCAGGACTCAGTCAAGTTCTTCCACACCAAGCTCACTCATCCATGTCTTTATGGACCTTACCTGTGCACTGGTGTGCAGTCATATTGAAACAGGAAGAAGCCATCCCCAAACTGTTCACACAAAGTTAGGGCCATGAAACTGTTCAAAATGTCCTTGTATGCAGAAGTATTTAGAGATACTTTCACTGGACCCCACACCATAATCCAGTCACACAAGTACTGATCTCCTGGTAACCGCCAAACCCGGACTCTTCAGATGGAGAAGCATGATTTGTTATTTCAAAGAACACGTCTCCACTGCTCTAGAGTCTGATGAGCGCGTGCTTTACACCAATGAATCCAACAATTTGTATTCAGCTTGGTGATTTAAGATAAGATAAGATAAGATAACCTTTATTAGTCCCACACGTGGGAAATTTGTTTTGTCACAGCAGGAAGTGGACAGTACAGAGGTTATGAAGCAAAATTAGAATAAAAATAAAGTAAGAATAAATACAGTACACCACTGTACAAATATAATAAAATAAAATACTACTAAATACTACTAAATACTAAATAAATAAAATACAGTAGATACAATAAGATAAAAATAGAATAAGATAAAAATAGAATACAAGTGCTATATACAACTCAAGATTATTGCACAAAATTTAGTGTTATTGCACATTTGTGGATGTGTGTGTTTGATCAGTTAGAGTCTTGTTGTGTAGTCTGACAGCAGTGGGGAGGAAAGACCTGCGCAATCTCTCCGTCCCACACCGTGGGTGCCGCAGCCTCCCACTGAATGAGCTGCTCAGTGCAGTCACAGTCTCATGCATGGGGTGGGAGATGTTGCCCAACAGGGATGACAGCTTAGCCACCATTCTCCTGTCACTCACCACCTCCACTGGGTCCAGAGGGCATCCTAGAACAGAGCCGGCCTTTCGGATAAGCCTGTTCAGTCTCTTCCTGTCCCCAGCAGAGATGCTGCCGCCCCAGCAGACCACACCATAAAAGATGGCTGAGGCCACCACAGAGTCATAGAAGGTCTTCAGGAGTGGGCCCTCCACTCCAAACGACCTGAGTCTCCGCAGCAGGTACAGCCTGCTCTGCCCTTTCCTGTAGAGGGCGTCTGAGTTATGAGTCCAGTCCAGTTTGCTGTTCAGATGAACACCAAGGTACCT